>OZ010595.1:96190327-96332827 GCA_963932145.1 Acanthosepion lycidas
GGGGAATAGAAGAGAATAATAAAAAATAAAAAAAAAACCCTTTCGAATGAACTGTAAATCCAGTCCCAAAGAGGAAACAAGTGATAAACATCTATTCCTTTTCAAAAGACAGGGTAATGGGGCAAATCGGGCGTTAGGCGAACCTATCTACTCCTATATAATGTAGAGTTGATTGATTTACGTAAGAAAACAGCGTATTAAGTTGTTAACAGAAATTCGACCATTTCTGTAAAACTGAATGAGTTTAACTTAGACATTACCTGAGGTGTTTTCGAGTTCGAAGAATAATGGTTTCTGACGATCGTTTCGTAACACACATTTCACTCTGTTGAAAGAATTGATGGTTGGATTAGTTTGAAAGTTAAATAACGACCACGCTAAAATAGAATTGTTTTCCTCTTTGTCGTTCTCACGCAATGGCCAAGCACTTGTGTCATTACTAATCAGCTTAGCTGGTGAAAATAATCGATTTAGCAACTTTTGCAAATGAAGTGCCATTTTCCGGTTCCTTTTTGCTCTCGATTCGTGTACTCATTAAACAATCTGTTGAATTTAATTTTGTTCTTCAAGATCAATTTGATTCTGTAAGAAACGAAGAAATTAATCTAATGCATGATTCAATGTCTTGTTTCTGCTAGCATTAATTCTCTGGTTCAGCCTCACGGTTCCATCATCTCTCTTTCTCTCTCTTGCAACCCCCCTCTCTCTCTCTCTCCATTTTCTTGCTTCTAATCTCTCTTGCTTACTTATCTCCCTGATGCTTATATATATATATATATATATATATATATATATATATATATATATATATATATATATATATATATATATATATACGTTTTGAACAACAAATATATATTATATTATGAATAAAAAAATATTAAAAAATTAAAATTTTCAGGCACTCTGTGTTGTATATTAATAATTGTTTGTTTTAATATTTCACTTAGGTTCCTCGAATAGTTTCAACTGCATTACAAGAAAAATCGCTGATTGTTAGTGGCAGTAAACTACAGGAGTAAATAGATGTCTCCGAAGAAAGTGAACTTTATCTGTAATTTTCATTTGTTTTTTTGTTAATTTTGGTCAGTCCTTGTGTTTGTTAAACGGCCTCTTTCAAGTTTTTTTTTTAAGATAGAGGATGGGAGATTCATAACCTTAAAAATTCACTTCTTGATCATTTGACAGTTTTATAGGTTCCTGGGAATGGGATGTGTGTGTTAAGTCTATGTTATCTTTTAGATTTTTTTCGGAGTGCGTGTGATGTATCTATGTGTATATATTTTCGTGTGTGTGTGTGTATATAAATGTTAGATCTCGACACCCCTGAAAGCATGTCTGAGTTGTATGGGTGAGAAATGTGGGTTGAGCCTCATTTATGTGGTTGTATATTAATTCTGTCTGTGTTGTTAAATTTGTGGTTCAGCCTGCATGGACGAATTGTCTTCAGGCGCAATATCCATTTGTCTTCATGTCCGTCTAGTTTTTTTCTAAGGTTATCTTTTCTGTCAATTTTTATTTTTTAATTATAGTGAATTTTGGAAAAAAAAAATTTTTCTAGGCGGAAATGTTGTTCTACAGGCAATAATCTTTCGTGGCCAGCCGACTTGATCCGATTCCGATAATTATTAATTATGTAGTGAAAAGTCCATTCAGATTTTCTCACGTATTGTTTTTGGCATCGGATGCATTCTGATAGGTAAATTATGCTATGAATTCTACAGTTAGAGTTGTGGTAGATTTTGAAAGTAGATTTAGGAACTGAGCTAGTGAAGGAATTGTTATGTCTTAAAATGGTAGATTTCAAACACATTTGAACCGTTCTGGGTATGACTATAAACTACATCAGCACCCTTGGTAAGACGATAAACTACGTCCAGGAGCAAAACCTCTGATCACGAGGTTTTGAGGAGCGTGGAACTAACTCTAATTGCTGGTGTTTCCAGGTTCACTCTAACCTGGGGTGGTAGCACCAGTTAGGGTCACAGCTATGGGCAAATAGTTAACCCCCAAAACTGGGTTAAAAACTCTATGAAAGTGTCAAAATAAGTTTTAATACCAGAAATACTCTGTAAAAAAATTATTACCAGCAATACATTTTTGAAGGAAAAAAATATTACCAACAATATTTTTGAAAAAAAAAATATTACCAGAAATAGATTTTTGACAAAACAAAATATTACGAGGAATAAAAGTTTTTAGGCTTTAAATAACCCATTGAGATTGATATGTCGTAAAACAAACTAAACCAAACCAAACACTTTTGAATGTAATGAATATTTTTGTCATAATTTAATATTTTTTTTCCTTTGATGCATTGCAATGTCTTCTTACATTTGCTGGAACACTTATACATACATACGTACATATATAAAAAAGAGTTTAAAAGAAAAAGAAAAAAAACAAGTTGTGAATGTAGGACCGACCTGCCTCCCTCGTCTCCCCTTAAAAAAAAAGACAAGAAGGAGTAGAAAGACGGTGCTGCCCCTCTCCTTCTCCCCTACCCAAACTCTATGGCGTGTAGTGGCTATCCCCAAATTCTCACATTGGTAAAATGCCGCCGATAAAAGCGAGAAACTTGACAGAAGACAATATCGGGATTCTTGCAGTGTGATGACGCGCATGGGAAAGGTGTCCCTGTAAATACCTCTATTGGGAAACCGCGAAGCCACATTATGTTGCAGTCTTCGCCATTTTCCTTCATGCACATGTTGCATTAGAATGTAGGACCGACCTGCCTCCCTCGTCTCCCCTTAAAAAAAAAGACAAGAAGGAGTAGAAAGACGGTGCTGCCCCTCTCCTTCTCCCCTACCCAAACTCTATGGCGTGTAGTGGCTATCCCCAAATTCTCACATTGGTAAAATGCCGCCGATAAAAGCGAGAAACTTGACAGAAGACAATATCGGGATTCTTGCAGTGTGATGACGCGCATGGGAAAGGTGTCCCTGTAAATACCTCTATTGGGAAACCGCGAAGCCACATTATGTTGCAGTCTTCGCCATTTTCCTTCATGCACATGTTGCATTAGACGATCAACTGCTACTATACTACAACGCTAGGCCTTTTCCTTACCAGAAAAACAAATTATCACTATAAATAACCAAAGATATAATCGTAAACCAGCTCAAAAAATCAGCTGCGGAATCGTCTTCAATCCCCTTCTTAAATTTCTCGATTTCTTCCTACCTTCCTCTACTCAGAATGGTCCCGAAAGACCACATGGATGGACTGGGAGTTTATATCCGCCAACATCCCCCAAACTGCGTAGGAACTCAAACTTGAATCTCCAGATCATTCGTACATGTGTCTCCATCTCTCTCTACATAACTTAGTTATCTCTTTGCCGTTCTCCTTCCTCACAAGACTGTTGCGTGCTAGATAATATTTCTCATAATATATACAACACTATCTCCCTAAACCCGTTCGCAAACATATTCGTGTTCGATGATTTTAATGCTCACCATACCAGGTGGCTTAAACACTCTGTCACTGACCTCGCTGGCATTCAAACACTTAACTTCTCAATCACTCAATCTTTAACGCAAGTGGTTGATTTCCTCATGAGTTTCTCCAGTAACACTGACGGACACGCTTTTATTCTCGATCTCTTTTTACCTCTCTCCCTGCCCGCGATCTGCGTGACAGATTCGCGAATCCAGGAGAGCGTCTTACTGCTCCTTCTTGTCCTCGAGTTTTCAACTGATTTGAAGTGGAACAACTACGTTGAATCAAGAGATGCATCTACTGTAAGAAAATTTGGTTCATTGTGCCGTGCCAGAAGGTTTTTTTCCCGTCAGAGTCGATCTTGCCCATTGACAAATCTATCATTCACTCGTGCATTGAATATTGTTGTCATATCTGGTCTAGTGCGCCAGCTATTCATCTTGACGTTCTTGACAAAATCCAAAGAAGGATTTGCAATATATTAGGTTGGTGCAAAAATAAGGACGGTTTTTGACGTTAAAAAATACGTCAAAAACCGTCATTATTTTTGCACCAACCTAATAATTGATCCTGACTTGGAATCTCGACTTCAGTCACTTTCACTCAGACGTGATGTGGTTTCCTCTGTCTTTTCTACAAATAGTTTCATGGCAACTGCTCCGCCGAGCTTTGTTCCCTGGTTTCTCGAATACATGTATTTAAGGGTCTTACTCGATTCTAGGCTCCACTCTTTTACTGTTGAAATACTTAAATGTAACCGCCATTTCTGGTCCAACAGTTTCTTTTCTCGCACTTCCCGTCAGTGGAACTGCCTTCTGCTTAATTGCTGTCTTAATATCTACAATCTTCAAAACTTTAAATGCGAAATCAATCGTCATCTTCTCTTGTCTTGAACCCCATTCATCTTTTATCTTTTCCTCAACCCTCCCTATACCCATTCTTTTCTCATATTTCCACTCTCTATAACCCACTGCTTATTAGTGGCATTCCCGCCTTGCTTGCGGTGAAATGATTAAAAAAGGAAAAAAAAAAAAAAAACGCGCTGATGCAGCTGGCGTCTTTGAAGCTCTGGCGTAACACTGAGTACAAAGTCAACATCTGGGGTGTATTAAATACGACCATAATATGGATGATTGCGCCGGCAAATGCATTAAGGAATTAGTGAACATTAAAAGAGACCACAAAAAACATTTCAAAACAAGACATTGCTATAATTGCTTGCGTGAATTACGCATGAATTAACTTGTCAACAGAATGATTGTTAGAATAAATTGTTGATTGATTTCAGTAGATATAAGCGAATATAATTTTATCTGCAGCTCACACGATTCAACAGTGTGGTGCATAAATTTTACGAACATTTATAATTATTACGTCAGCGGACCTATGTTGCGCAAAAATTCCAATGAGGACAAAAAATTCAAACCACTTTTTTATTTGTAATCCGCGTATTAAAATAATGTCCATATAATGTGTCAACATATTTTTTTTGAGTAATGTCATTCTTATGAATGGGGTTTCTTTTAGTCGGGTAAGAGTTTTGCACTAATGAAACATCAGTTCCAATGAATGGCCCGACCCAAAATTGATGTTAGGTATGCTTTCCTTTTCCTAGACTATTTATCCCGTGGAATAGTAGGATTCTTGCATTTTTCTTTTTTTTAAATAGGTATAATGCAAGGGGAACCTAACAGACCTTATTGGAATTTGAACTAGGATCTTCTATTTCACATTTAGAACCGTAAATGATAACAGTAAGCACAGATATACACATAGGCAGACGCACACGTACAGAGTGTACTATTTAAAATGAAAATAATTGTAAATAAAAAGTTTATTAAAGTAGTGATGATTACGTTTCTGTGATTATATAAACAAATAAACAGAGTTCAAGACACGAAAACAAATTACTATTGTGCTACCTACAAACAATAACAAAATACCTAAAGTCACATTAAACTTAACTTATATTTGAAATCCGAAGACGGAGCAGAAAAATTAGAAATGTAAAATATATTAAAGAAAAAAACTCTAAGTATATAAATAAATAAATTATTAATTAAATCGATGAACAAGCAATGTAGAGGTCATGACCTTAATTAAATCAAAGTATTTCTCCTAAACAAAATAAGCCGGAAAGGCCGATTTCCTTCTCCTCTAAAATCTTTCATTCGCAATGTCTAGGGACATCTCGTCTAGTTCTTATTTTTAATTCATCTCTGTCATTGCTCACCTGTTTTTGACAGAGTCTGGTTCAGGTAAAAAAAAAACACGATTCTCGAGCGTAAGTAAATAGATGGCGTGATAGGTGTTAGGAGAGATAACCGAAAAAAAGATTGTTAAAATCTACAAAGGACAGGAAATAGTGGAGAGCCTTGATCGCCAACAACCTGAAAGGTAACCTTGCATAGTAGAAGAACAAGCTTGAATAAATGGATAGCAAAACAGGGCTTAGGGGATATAACAAAGACACAGTATAATAAGAGCTATGAAGAACAAGAAAATGTGGAGAGCCTTGATCGCCAACCTCCTGAACGGACATGGAACATAGAAGAAGATGAAGTTACTTAAAATTTTATATATTCCTGAGGGAAGAATGCTCAGTAACAGTAATTAACTGTTCGTAATGAAGTTTGTACATATATATATATATATATATATATATATATATATAGAGAGAGAGAGAGAGAGAGAGAGAGAGAGAGAGAGAGAGAGAGACAGAGAGAGACAGAGAGAGAGACAGAGAGAGAGTGATAGAGAGAGAGAGAGATAGAGAGACAGAGATAGAGAGAGAGATATAGAGAGAGAGACAGAAACAGAGATAGAGAGAGAGACAGAGAGGGAGAGGGAGAGAGAGGTATTTATGTATATAATACGTTACATGTCTATTTTGAAGTGGGTAGAGATTTTATCTTGGGAAATGTTTATTTTTCTAATAAAATTTATTCACGTTTCACTGCGTCTTTTATCAATTCGAATATTTGTCGTCATTTTTTTTAATCATTTGTTTTCGTCATTATTCAAAGTAGGAACCTTTTATTAATTTCACTTGGTTACCATCTCGAAAATCTGATAATTTTCCAGTTGTCAGAAAAAAAAACTTTTCTTGTGTCGATTCAATACTTCTACAATAATTCATTTAGCGACGTTCTTCCTTCCACCTTGGCTTTCATGATACAAAAATTTCATCGTCAAATATATGATAAGCAATCTAAAATGCATCATTCATGCACATTTGTATCAATGATATCATGACAAAGTCGTAAAAATATGATTCATGTGACGCTTTTTATCCCTTAGGAATTCATCGGTGATGTCTCAGTTGATATCATTAGACAGACGCATGAAGTAAAGGTCACGCTAAAATTTTAAATTCAAATTTTGTTTTTCAGTTTTAAATATGTGTGTAGGCATATGGTCGAGCCGATTTAATTTTGTCAGTGTTTTCGTTTTGTTTTGTTTTACGGTATATCAACCTCAATGGGTTATTTAATGCCGACAAAATTTTCATTGTTGGTAATATTTTTTTCATAAAATTTATTTCTGGTAATCATTTTCCTTCGCAGGCAATATTTTTTTTCAAAAAATGTATTGCAGGAAATATATTTTTTACAAAGTATTTCTGGAACTAAACCCTATTTTTAAACTTACATATTGTTTTGACCCGAGTTTGGGTGTTAACTATTTTCCCATAGGTGGGACCCTAAGAGATTCTACCACCCCGGGTCAGGGTGGACCTGGAAACACCAGCAGTTAAGAGGTAGTTCAACGCTCCTCAAACTCTGCTGACCAAAGGCTTTGCTGCTGGACATAGTTTATCGGCTTACCCAGGACGCGGATGTAGTTTATCATCATACCAAGGACCGGTTAGTACATTTAACACTTTATTAAATATCCGACATTGTAATAATAGAAGTCCTGTCAAGAAAGAAGAAATGTTGTAAGAAACATCAAGTGGATTTAGTATGCATGATCTAGTAATTAAAAACATTCTAGATACTTTCATCTTAGTAAAATGTTTTCTCTTTTGAGTAAAGTCGTTTATTTAAACCAAAATTATGCTTAGAAACTTTAAGGTGAGTATCTGAAGCATTGAGTGTGTTGTTTTGTAAAACATCTCACAAGTCTAATCCTAACATAGTAAGCATCATTTTAGTCCGAGAATGTCCTAAAGGTCGAAAGTCGACATACGAAAATATCTTTTCACTTGTTTTTTTGTAGAATTCCTTAAAATTGTTGTGATACATAAATGTTTATATAACATTTTCCCATAACAATAATATACCTATGAAATCTAACAAATGAAAGCCGTGCTCGATAAATTAACAATTATCGAGAGAGAAATCTGAATCACAGAACTTCCTCTTCTTTCTTAAGATGTCTTGATATAGGTCTCATCACTGGCATGCCACATTACACAACGTAAATCACATAGTTATGCTCATGTATGTTTCTCTATAATCATTGCTATTTTAATCAGCTTTAAGTTAATTAGAAATACGTTACGTAATTTTAATTGCCTTTTATGATTTTTCGTAAAAGAAAAGAATTCTGTTAAACACGATCATATAAGCATAATTTATATTTTAGTGCGACAATGAAATAATTTTCTTTAAAATATTCTTCTTTCAAATATTCTTCATTTAAATATTGCAATAAAATGAGCTTTTATAAAATATCAATATTTTTTACTAACGTTTGATTGAGTTGATTGTTATGCATTATCAAACATTGTTAAGGTTATTTAAATCTGGAACATTTATAGATTAGAAGGTTAAGTTTATTTTTGGTGAGTGAATATTATATTAACCTTTTCTTTTTAGATCATAATGATCTTCACATAGAAATCCTACTATTTAACCCATGTCTAAGGTGAAAAGGCGGGTTCATAACTTTTCTAATCTTTAGCGCGTTCAGAGCTACTCTGATCAACAATAGCATGATATCGTGATATTTATCTGTCATGTCGCGCATGGGTAGGTGTTCCTGCACTTATTTCAGATATACAAATCCTGAGTTCAAATTAAGCTTTAGTCTTCGCCAACTTTTGGCTAATATGTATTGCCATTAACGATATAATAAATATAATTATTTTGGCCTGTTCTTCTTAAAACAAAATCTTATTGCAAATATAATGGAAAGAATTACTCGTAAACCAGTAAACAAACCATTTCCCACTCAACAATCTTTCTCCAATATTCATAATGTTTGTTATAATTTCTTTAGAGTAAAATATTTTCTTTTGTGACATTCTACAGATATCTTTGTGAATCTAATTTAAAATGTTCTATCGCTACAAATTAATTCTTTGACACAGTTTACATTTTTATCGAAAATATTCTAGAATACATATGCATATCCTTGGTGATGATATCCCATATGGCCTTCCATTGCAAGGGAATAGTCTTATGATGGCATAGACGCTTATTTCTTGTCCTTTCCACTTTCCTCATTGTACTGTATTAGCTATCACTTCCATTGCAAGGGAATCGTCTCAGGAGACCATAGAAACTTATTTGCTGTCGTTTCCACTTTTCTTATTGTACTGTATTAGCTATCTCTTCCAT
The DNA here is from genome assembly GCA_963932145.1 of Acanthosepion lycidas. NCBI lineage: Eukaryota > Metazoa > Mollusca > Cephalopoda > Sepiida > Sepiidae > Acanthosepion > Acanthosepion lycidas. Next base: position 96,199,339 of record OZ010595.1, read on the forward strand.
TGCAAAGGAATAGTCATATGAGGCCATAGACGCTTATTTCTTGTCGTTTCCACTCTCCTCATTGTACTGTATTAGCTATTTCTTCCATTGCAAGGGAATAGTCTCATGAGGTCCTAGATGATTATTTCTTGTCATTTTCACTTTCCTTATTGTACTGTATTAGCTATTTGTTTTTTCCTTTATACTGTAATATAAAACAATATAGATATCTCTCTATCTCTCTCTCTCCCTCTCTCTCTCTCTATATATATATATCTTTCTCTCCCTCTCTCCTTAATCTACGAACATTTTTGCGTTTGGTGATTTTAATACTCATCGCATTCAAGTGGAATAATTATTCTAATTCTACTGACGGTACCAGTATTTTTCTCTTGCTCATTTCCCCAATTCAAAAGTTGTTTTCCCTCTCTTCATTTCTCTAAATCTTGCAGCATGTGTCTTTACTTTAATTCTTCCTTACCTCCTATGTATTTTGTTCAACATCGCAACTCTGTTTTCTTGGGAATTCGCCACGCGATCTAGTATATATTTATATTTCTTTTAATGTGTCTAATAAGAAAGTAATCTCCTATTCACAAGACTTTCTTCAGTTACCAGATTGGGATTCTTTCTTCGTGACTTTCTTCGAAACGCCCTTTGGATTAATATTCTTAAATATCCTACTGGAAATTTTGCCATATAGATTATTTCTATCGATCATTTCATACCTACTCGGAAATATCAGATGAAATCATTATCTTCTTCTTGGTTCACACTTCACTGTTCAGCTGCTATAGCCCACAGGAATTACTTTCCAGGTTTTACCAGCCTGATAGTTCCGATCACAACAGACAGCGATTTGTGTCTACTTGCAATGAATTGTAACGTGGCCTCAAATGGCCTTTCTTCCTACAACGAGGCAAGATATAATCTCTAACAGCTTTGGGTTTTGTGACTACTGGCGGCTCTGTAATTGTGTTCAATATGGCTAAATCATATATCTCGCTTCCCTTCCCTCCAATTGAGACGGTAAAACTTCTGCAGAATTTTATGCTCGTAAATTCTCTTAACATTCTGCTCTTTTTCTTGACTTTCCATTTAGAACTTATTCTTTATTGAGTGACATTCATATTAATCACTTTATAGTATTTGCTACCATCTTTAAACTGGATTCTCACAAATCATGTGGACTTGATGATACCTATTCGTTTCCCTAAATCTGACAATACGCTTCTTTAATTTATTTGCTCCTTTCTTCCTCTCCATTTTTTCGAATATCACAAGACTGTCCTTTTGGTAATTCGGCTCACGATGTAGTCCATGTCTATATTTCTTCGAAGATATCTACGAGAAAGGAATCTCCTATTCACAAGACTTCCTACTCTTACCAACGTAGGGATTGGGATTATCTTTTTCTGTTCTTAATACTCAAAATAGCTTTTGCAATGCTTCTATGTCTATTCCAATGCACCTTCGGCTTTCAGTGTTGTAATTTCTGTTCTATGTTAAAATACTTCTCAAATATTTAAATTGTTTTATTTGCCTGAGTTTGGTATCATCAGTTTTTCTTTACCTCTTCTCCAAGCTTTTGTCGAACATCGCAACTCTGTAATCTTTGTAATTCGCATCACGATATAGCTTCTAACACGTTTGGCTTTTGTTATTACTAGCGGCTCTACAATAGTGTTCAATGAGGCTAAGTCCTCTATCCTTCTTTCCTTCACTCCGTTTGAGATGGTAACAAATTATGTTGATAAAAAAAATAAAATGCTCCTGACCTTGCGCATGTTCTCTCTAAACTATTATAATTGCCTTGCTTATTCTTGCTTTCCTGTCTACTGGAAATCTTTTTCTGTAGTTCCAGTCTGTAAGCACCCAGGCAAACCATCTCATCTTTCGAATTATCGGTCTATTAGTATTCTTCCACTTTTTGGCAAAGTACTAGTATCGTTAATCAAATTAGAATTGGTTGAAAATCTCAACTTACAGGTTCTTCTTTCAGATTAACAATATTGCATTCGCTTCTCTCGGTCAACTACTGATGTATTAACGATTATTGCCGAAAGATTCTATCAATCTTTAGATAAAAATTGTGACGCTCCGGCTGTTGTTTTGGACATCTCGAAAGCGTTTGACAGGGTTTGGTATACTGGACTTCTTTTCAATTTCAAATGTTATAGCATTTCTGAACAAATTTTTAAATGTTTCACTATTATAAAATAGCGAAATGAAAGTTGTCTTCAAAGACCACTCTTCTAGATCTTTTTTGAATTAATACATGTGTCTTCCAAAGCTCAATCCCTTCACCTACGCTGTTCTTAATTTTAATTAATGACCTTGCTGACATCATCAGTTCTCAACCCCGTATCAATGCTGATGACAACCATTTTCTCGTGTCTTACTGGTAAGTTTGATAATCTCAAATGAACTTTTGATCTTAAAAGATGACATTCAATCTGTTGTTAATTGGAGCAAGGAATGGCTTGGTAATTTTAAAGCCTCCAAACCGAAACTTTTTAAAAATTTTTTATTATAGTCTGGTTAAAGCGTTTTTGTCATCCATCGATATACCTGATGCTAACCTCTAGGGGAATATGGCATTGCGCCTTCTTGGACTAAGATTTTCGGCCGACATCACGTGAAACGATTATATTCTATCAATTGCTTGGCTTGCTGATAGGTTCAGTGTCGCATTAAAAAAATATTCTTACCTGAATGTATTTTACCTATTTATTATTCTACTATTCATAAATGCTTTGAATATAGCTGCCATATTTGGTTCAGTGATTCGAAACTGTAACCTATACGGAACCGCGATATAGCCTGACGTGACTTAACCGATTGGGCCACAGAGGATCGCTAGGTTAGCATGGTCGATTTTACTGCTTTTAAACTACAATTTTCCATCATTCTCTCACGTACATTCATATCTGCTCATGACGTATGCAAATGTAAACAAAAGACGTCACACATTATGAAATGGGCAAAGTCCGACAATTATTTTAAGATATATTTATGTTTATACATTCTTTTTATACATTCTGTCGGAGGACGAATATTTTCTATGAAAATTTCTCGGATATTCAGGCCGCTAAATGTTGTGTAATACTGTTTATTATAAACAACATTTACTTAAATATTTGTATCTATAAAAAGAATACCCGCTCGGCCCGGTGGCTAGGATCAAAGTGTAGTATCTGCGCTTTGTGAGCTGCGGAGTCGGGTGTCTGTCGAACTCTCTGCTTGCAGAGAGGAACCCGGACGAAGCTCCGCCGAAGGGTAGGGTTTCGTTGGGGGAGGTTGACGGAACTGGCCCGCCTCGGCGGGTTTGGATGGTTATTTATTTTTGGCTGGGCCTACGGGCTCGGAGATACCCACATTAAAAAGGCCTCGTGCCGCATTCGATCCCCGTGGGTGGATTGATAAATACCATCTATAAAAAGAATGTATAAGCATAAAAATGTCTTAAAATAATTTTCGGACTTTGTCCATTTCATTATATATATATATATATATATATATGGAGATTCATGATAAAAAATAACCTGTGGTATTATTGGTACTGACCTAGCATCTCTAATTCTGTCACTTTTACATCGTTATAACCTAAGTTCCCATGTACCTTTTCTATAAATATCTTCATAATAATTGCTCTGATGAACCTTAGTCTATTAAACCCATACTTTAAATTTTAAGCCCAGTATTAAATTGATGGCAAGGTCTCGTCCTTTTACACCTGAAATGTCTACATCTAACCGTAATAACACATCTTCAACATTAAGATAATAATTATCTGGAAAATAGCTATAAAACGACCAAACATCACGTTAAATTAGAATATATTAAACTATTGAATAACGTAGCAATTCAAAATCTATAAAAGTAAGTTTGTATTAATAACAGGTATTAGCAAATGTCATTTTTCTATAAGTAAGCTTTTAAATCTTTCAAGACTAAACAGTGTTCAATAATAATTATAAGAGAAACACCTCGAATTTCAATATAGGAAGCAGAAGAGAAAACATTAATAGATCTGACTTGTTCATATTTACTTTTCTACGTGTTCACATGTAATTTTTTTTAAACATCTACTCTGTCAGAGATGGGAAATTAAATTGTTAATTACAGGATAATCGATGGGTTAATTGCAGTGCTTTTAGAGGAAATTAGATATCGATTTTCGGAGCGTCTTCATAATCAGGTCATGTCAGATTAAACTTTTACTCTATAAGTTCAAAGATTCACCCAAGTATTCTCTGGTCTCTTTTAGAGATAATTACATAGGCGAAATGTTATCTGAAGTTCTGTGATGAAGTGTTCTCATTATGTCACAAACTATTTTTACTACTATCTTCATCTTGGTTGTTTATATTACATCGCGTCGCATAGTGTATCATTCGTCGTGTAGTTGGCATCTGGAAGATTTTCAGTGTTTTTCTCGTTTTCAAAGTAAAAAAAAAAAAAAAAACAAATTTCACGCAAGTGAATAACATGTCATGATAATGGTAAAATTAGCCGTTTCCTTATAAGGAAACATTCGGCATCCATTGATCGAGCAGACAATATAGCATTCGGCTGTAATTTAAAAGGTTTTTAAAATTAAAAAAAAAAATAACCGAGAAAATTATTTTTCACAAGTCCACCAGTTGTTCCGCTTTTTTCATCATGTAGGGGGGGGGGGCTTCGCTTCGAAACTTTTCTGTGAAAATGTCGCGGTGGAATAATGGATAGCGGCTCGGGAAAATACCCTTGGGAAAGGTATGAATTCTCTTCTTCTCCCATCAGCTAGAGGAAAATGGCAGGAAAGATCGGTTTCTATAGACTTGGATGGCAACTGCTCAACCACAGAAAGAAATGGCAACCTAGTGTTTGAAAAATCTGCCTCGTCAGTCATGTATCGAAAGATACTTGATCGCCTAAGCATTTATCACGAATGACACATAACTGACTGTACGTAGAATGTTAATATTAATTACGTCATTTTTTTCTTTTGCTGCTGTTGAAAGTTCTCAAGTGATGTGCTGTGTATTATTTCGTAGAGTACGTATTTACGATTGTGTAGCGCCAGTCATGACATTGGGAGAAGAATGGTACTCGCTAATACAGCTCATAACCACTGTTTAATCATTGATCAGTGAAAGCAGTTTTATACAATTGATAGTTTAGCATAATTAAAAAAAAAAAAAAAAAAGAAAGTCAATTGAAAATCACAAGATTAATTTTTGTTCCAGCTGCAATAGACAACAAGAGACATGTTCTAGTGTACAATGTTAAAACATCTGCTGTGCAGGGCCTTATATGCGGTATCATACTCGATCAAAGGGAAGACACGTCACGCTGGTTAGAAAGTGACTGAAGTCGAGATGACTAGTCAGGATCGATTATATTACAGATCCTTCTTTGGATTTTATCAAGAATCTAGAGATGTACTGCAAGAACAGAAGAACTAATATGGTAGCAGTATTCAATGCCCGAACAAATGGTAGATTCTTCAATATACAAGATGGATTCTGACGAGAATGATTTTCTGGTACGACACAGTGACCCAACTTTCCTTGCTGTAGATACAGCTATTGATTCGATGTATTCACTCCACTTCAAGTCAGTGGAAAACACGAGGCCAAAAAAGCGCACCGTGTTGTTCTGCTGGAGTCTAGCGTCAGCAAAACTCTGATGGCAGACAGAAAAGATTCTCTATATTTGTTAAATGAAAACTTAAAATAATAAATATCGAAACTGGATTTTAAAAAAATTTAAATATCGTATTAACTTTTAAATTATTTTTCTTTGGGTCTCGGTTCTTTCAGGCCAATTTCATCCCCAGAATGTGCACTTGTAGCGAAGTGGCTATCGGTGAGGAAAATGTCACAGGCAGAGTTGTGGTCTTATGCTGCACAGAAAACGCACTTAAAATTTATTTTAAAATTTACAGGAAAATAAATACATTCAATGAAAAACTTAATAATTAAAGAAATAAAATGTGATTGATTTTTCAAAAGTTTTTTGAAACTCAAATCTGGAATACACTGATCCTGTCTAACTTGCCGTTATCTTTCAAAGAATCCCATTTAAAACGTTATTTACCAAGAGAAATACAAGGATATAGGATTTGAACTAATCGAGTTTTTAATCATCTTACTCCAAACTAGGCAATAAAGAAATCAACATACAAGATGTTACTGATTGTGAAAAAGAAAACATTATTAAGAAGAGAAAACAAAGAACAATAATTAAAAGACAGAACATAACGATTGAAATTGAAAATACTTTTGGAAAGATAAAACTTGACTGGAAATGAAGAAGCCAGAAGTTAGTTTCACAAGCATGAATTACGAGGAAAGAAACTGTTAGCATAGAACTTACGGTTACATGTAGCTACTTGAACTGTAAAATGATGAGACCTAACTGCCAATTTAGTACTGCAGTTAAATTGATAAGGTTGAGATGCCAAAGAGGATATCTCGTCAAATAATCAACATGTAATTATTTATAAAAATAGCAGAGGGAAGATATGTTAAGGCTGTGTGAATGTGATTGAAACCGAAATGCAATGTCATAACCTATAACATTGCTGATTCTTCTTTGGATTTTGCCAGACACCTCTAAATATGTAGTAGAAGCACGATGTGACAGCAAATATTCTATGTGTAGGCGAATGATAGATTTATAAATATGTAAGATCGATTCGTGCGAGGGAAAGTGTCTAGCACGATGCAGTGAACCATATTTCCTATCAGCACACCTAGCAATTGATTCTATATAATCTATATAAATCTATATAATATATATAAATCCATATAATCTGCATAATTCTATATAATCAATTGATTCTATATAATCTATATAAATCTACATAATCTATATAATTCTATATAATGAATTAATTCTATATAATCTATATAAATCTGTATAATCTATATAATTCTATATGATCAATTGATTCTATATATTCTATATAAATCTATATAATCTATATAATTCTATATAATCAATTGATTTTATATAATCTATATAAATCTATATAATATATAAATCTATATAATCTATATAATTCTATATAATCAATTAATTCTATATAATCTATATAAATCTATATAATCTATATAATTCTATATAATCAATTGATTCTATATAATCTATATAAACTTTATAATTCTATATAATCAATTGATTCTATATAATCAACTGATTCTATATAATCTATATAAATCTATATAATCTTTGTAATTCTATATCATATATATAATTCTATATAATCAATTGATTCTACATAATCAATTCCCTCCATGTTAGCAGAAATTTAGAGTCGGATTTGAAAATATTTTACGGAAAAATGAAAATATGTAAAATATTGAAACAATTTCCTAACTACATAAACTAATAAGTAAATAAGCAGATGAAGTATAATAAATGCTAATGCATTACAAGTGGAGGACAAGTTTGAATATAAGTTAAATGATGAATAGTATTACTGTATTCCTGAAATATTCAGAATGGAAGCTAAAAAACTGGAAGATTATCAGGAATATATCCACTTAGAAGTGCCGATATAATTAAAAGAAAAGTATGACAAGGATACAAAATGACATAGATATATAGGTAGGAAATAATTTAACTTAAAAGTTAAAATATAGAATGACAGCTGTGACAGGCGTGTGCGAAACATGGGAATTTGCAAATTTGTTTGAAAACAAAGCCAGAAATCCCCAAAATCAATGGAAAATGCAACAGAGAATTCTAATTGACAGAAAGAGGTCTACACAGACAGGAAAACACGCCAAGCGTAAGAGAAATGACTAAAGTAGAAAATAGAAATGAGGAAAATATATAGCAAGCTGGAATGTAAGGGAAGGTGTAAATGTTTGTTTGGTGTCCGTTTTCACGGCAAAACATAAGCAGAAGAACCAAGACGGAAGATAGAGAAATAAAATTGTTTTTCATTCATCGTTGTTGAAAATAGAACAGTCACGGGCGCCATGGAAGGAAATTTCAAAGGTTTTGTTCTACAGTAGAAAAGTAATGGCTGCTGATTAAACCCACATACATACACACACACACACACACACACACACACACACACACACACATATATATATATATATATATATATATATATATATATATATATATATATATATGTACAAATGAAATAAGAACGAATTGAATATAAATTCCAACTTTCGTAACATTAATTTAAAAGAGGTCTCAATACAAAAGGAAAGCTGTATTCTTAATTTCTTTATATATTTGTTTTTTTCTTATTTTATAAATATAATTCATCATTCTCGATATATATATATATATATATATATATATATGTGTGTGTGTGTGTGTGTGAAAAAACTTAACTACTAGAAAACGACAAAATTTATAAAGGTAAAAGACAATATGAAAACTGTATTATTAGACGACGCGTTTCGTCCAACGTGAACTTTTTCAAGGCAAAAACTAAATGGATTTATTAAAACAAAATAACTCTTAACCACAAAATACAATGTCCTGAGCATCTGGAAGAATTTACAAATCGCTATTGTATTCATGTTTCAACTGAAAATTTCGTCAAGAACTGTCACGTGCGAAAATATATTTTTTTTTTTGTGTTGTTTGATTCAACCATTTTCTTTTGATTTCTTGATACAGTTGTGTATGTTTTCTTAGGAGAGTAGTAATTCTGTTAGGAAAGGTGAAATGGGAAAAAGCCTGGGCGTAGATTAATATTTGGATAATGTTCAATGGCCGCTCTCGAGGATTTTCCTTTTAGGTGTGTTATTTCCTTTTTTATGGGTGTAGCATTTGTAAAATCAAAATTATAGTTCAATTCATTTCTATCTATGAATAGTGCATTAGTTAAGTTGTTTTTGAGAGGTCTATTTTGTGCTCATAGATGCATTTTTTTTTTAAATTCTGCTTGTTTCTCCAATATATTGAGAGAACAGATTTGGCAATTTATTTTATAAATTCTTGCATCAGAAATATTATTTCTATTAGTGTTTTAGGATGGGAGTATATCCATAATGGTTTTGGAAGTGCTTGTGATTATTTTAAGATTATTTAGATGGAATAGGTTGTTCTGGATAGTGGAGAAACAAGTGGGTAATCGGAAGTTGTTTATGCGTTTCCACATTTTTCATTCGATTTCGATGAACTTTCTTTTTGTTGGATAGATAATTCTTCAGTGCCGCTTTTGAGTCCAAATTGTCTGGAAAAAATTACAGCCTTGAAGGTGAAAAATCGAAAAAACGGATTTTTTTTCACATTAAGTATGGGAAACCGTTGGTATAAACCAATGGCTTCTGCTATAAATTATAGGCATTTAAGAATATTTGTGGAGATTTCATAGTTTATTTTGTTCAGGTTAGGTTTCAACTTTTTTTGTATATAGCTTCAAGAATTTAAAATTTTTGTTTTTTGTTTTCATTTTTAAGTATAGTTGTGTTGTCAAGAAGGATTTTCAGGAATTAAGTACGCCGGCAGGCATGTTGTTTTAAATGTCTAAAAATGTTAGAGTTATCATTTAAATGTAGAGTTAAGCGCCGTGAAAACGAGTTTGTTATGTGACTAACGTAAAAATTATTTAATCCATCCCATAGTTAATATTTCTCGTTTTTCACTCTCGCGTGGTCATGTGTGACGTCACGAGCTGCAACGCGATTTTCGCTTCCTTGTCTAGTAAATACGAGTTCGTCGTTACTTTGAGCTATTCAAGCAGCAAAGGCGGACTATTATTGTAGTTACGTGCGTGTGTCATCTTTGATAATGGTTTATGCAAGCTGAAAGCTTAGACTGGATTTAAATATATATCAATATGATGATTTCCTTTCGTCTTTCAATGATAATGTGATTAAGCTTATCGAACAATATGAAAAGAACTTACTTAAAATCGACAAAACTTGTCTATATTATTTAATAAACATGCATTAATGAAAAATTGCTGCCGAAATATATACTATATATATATATATATATATATATATATATATATATATATAAATTTGTGACTGTTCAAATCTTATATCTTTATTTTTTGTCACAAAAAGAAAAATAAATATGTGGAGAAAAAGGCATAGAATTCCGTCTTTGGTTTTAATAACCATAACGGCCATCAAAGACAACAGCAACAATTTCCTTGCCGCTGATCATTTCAACCAACCGTGTCATATCATTCATGGTATCACATACGTGCTCTTATCGTCTTTACCCAACAGCCAACATGAAAGATACAGAAAAATACAAAATAGAATCATGCATTAAGGGACTAAATTGTGATTTGGGTTCGATCAGAGAGTATCCTTTCCACATGGAACCTTCTAACCAACAATTACAACATCCAACATTCAACATTAGAACATTCATCGGAAAAGTAAGTCTTTATTCCTCATCTTGTTGAAAAATGGACACAGGCGTGTCCGGAAATTATGACTTTAAACTAATTCACTTCGTTTAGTCAAAAAGCTAATATTTAATAAATATCATCGATATTATTGGCAATATTGTTCTCATGTTGATGTTTTTCTCCTCCAAATTTATTAACCGACTTATTAAATCTGCACACACACACACGTACGCACTCACACGCACACGCAATCACACACAAACACATTTAAAATTATTATATTTTATTATAATAGATTACAATAAAAGTATTATTATTATAATAGATTATAATATTATCATAATAGATTATAATATTATTATGATAGATTATAATAGTATTATGATAGATTATAATATTATTATAATAGATTATAATAAAATTATTATTATTTTATAATATATTATAATAGATTATAATAAATATGTTTCTGAAAACTTGATGTCTGCTTCAGCAAATCGGAACATCATACTTCGTACATTTTTAATATATTTGTCGCTGGCATGTTTTCTACAATCATTGAATGATTATAGGTGTCAGTTTAATTTGGCATGAATAAATAATCCACACACCTCCACCCTCTGACCTTTTTTTTCTTTTTTAGCTTAGATCTGACCTTTAATTTGTTAATCTTGACATATTCACAAGTATTTTTTAAAAGTAAATGCTACGATTTGTGACTTTTTACTCCATCTATTCTTTCTCTTATTAGTGTATATATATATATATATATATATATATATATATATATATATATATATATGTGTGTGTGTGTGTGTGTGTGTATATATACATACACACACACACACACACACATATATATATATATATATATATATATATATATATATATATATATATATGAACACATGCTGAGACATCTTTAGCTCAGGTCTTCCACTGCCATGAAGTGGAGTGATTATATTGAAACAATTGTTTGTGTTATTGGAAAGGAATGTTGACGCCATTTTGACGCTCGAGTAATTACGTGTTGCTAATCATATTCAAAATTAACCTCATTGGTTATTGAGATCGCTTTAATTCAATTGAATATATTATGCTGATTATGAGAATTAATATTTTCATTTTTTTAACTAACCAGGTAAGTATATTTGACTCGATAAACCATAGAATATGCTACTTAAAAGAAAGGCAACTTCCACTGTACAATATCTGAGTCTCGGGGTCTCTTAATTAGTAGAATATCCATCCCAAGTAAAACATATGGGGAGGAATAATATGCAACACATGAGAACTGAGGAAGTAAATTAGAGTTTGAGATTCGAGGAACTAGGTTAATTTCATTTTAGGGCCACACCTCGATAATAATTGACTGCAACAACTTGGCGTATTTCTTTAATTGCATCATACTTCGTTTTATCAGATCAATGATTAGAAATATTTTCAAGTGATAAAACAGTCTCATCGTAAAGAAGACAATTCTTCATCAAATCGTATAGACTGCTGATACAGAATCACAACAGAATATTATTTACAGGCATATTCTCTTTTCCTTTCTTTTTATGTGCTGTGTCCTTTCAGGTCGTAAGCGATCATGGCTCTCTACTTACCCCTATTCCTTGTAATTCTCAATAAGTTTCGTCCATCTGCCACCTCCCAAAACCACGTTCTGTCATCCACTTGCTAAGCCCACAAGGTATGTCATGTGTTGCTTTCATTCGTTTATCTTTTCCTTTTATCTCTTTTCCCTCTAATTGACCTGTGAGTATCATATTCTCCAAGCCTTTCTTTCTCATTACATCTCCCTGAAATGTCAGCTTCCTCTTCCTGGTGTTAATTATAAGCTTCCTCCTTGTTTGCATCCTCTCCAAAACCTCATCGTTGCTCACACGCTCGGTCCATGATATCCTCAGCATCCTTCTGTGGAGGCACATCTCCGTCGCTTCGAGGCTTTTTTCATCTTTGAGGAGACCGTCCAACATTCGTTGCCGTAACGCAGGACAGATGTCGCGTAGCAGCTCAGTAATCTTTTCTGTGTTAACAAAAAATCCATCTGTCTCGCAATACGCTGCCCAGCTTTGAAATGCGTCCTTGGCCATCTCAATAGGTTCGCGGATCTCAGTTTCGCACTTGCCGTCTTTTGTCAAAATGCTTCTCAGATATTTGAACTTCCGCACCTGCTTGATTTTAATGTTCCCGACCTGTAAAGTACATAATGTGCCAGATACCTCTGTTCAGATTAAAGATACTTCTATTCAAATAGAATATACTTTAATTAAAAAAATAGATGAATATTCAAAATAAAACGGTCATTATAAATTGAACAGATTCTTTTATTCAGTGTAAATAAGTAAATTTTTTGATTGCATATTGCTAACAACTCTTTAGTATATTTGTGATGTAGTTAAATAAAAAAAATATTTTATTGATACTAATACAGATATAATATAGATATGTTACAATATTTGTTCTTAGACCAAACATTCATTTATGGAAAATTGTGAGAAATGCTTGCCTGATTCGGATTTTATGTTTAATCAACCCTTTTGTAGGCTATTTAAAGTTAGAAAATATTTTTAGATTTTAAATATAACGAACTGAACTGAAATTCGAACCCGACTCTCCAACTAACAATTCTAAGCCATTATTCATTACAACTGCGCATCCAAACTTACGGCACATGATATTCCCAAACGGTCACCCACCTAGTTATTGATCAGGTTCGTCGTTGCTTAAATACAGTGATCGAATGAGAACTGTTGATTAAACGTGATGAGGACCTAAGTAGCACCAACCGCACATCCATGCTTACGACACATAGTATTACCGTGCAATCACCCATCTTGATACTGACCAGGCTAGACGATACTTAACTCTTCGGTGATCGTATGAGAATCGAGGTTGAAATGTGATGTGGCCATAAAGTACAACATCCGCACATACAATCTTACGGCACATGGTATTCCAGAGTGGTCACACATTTAGGTACTAACCAGACTCGACTTTACTTAAGTTTGGTGATCCTAGGACAAAAGGTGTTTCAAAGTGATGTAGTCGTAGCCCTTACAAAATTCTGTCATACGAGAGCAAAAACCATAGACATTAATGGTAAAATCCTTCAAAACCAGTATTAGCTTGTTCGTCGATTGCTTTATATTGAATTAAGCGTCAGGATCAGTAGAACATTTGGTTTGAAAGAACTGAATTTTTTTTTCTATCCGGTTTAACATTGGACTATAAGAAGTTAAAAATCAGATAACTAATTACTTGTAATTACCCTTTAAAAATTTTTCGAGTGGCGAAATCTCTTTATCCATATATATTCTAGCTTTAGGTCATTAAATGACACATATCCTTTGTGCAGACATGAAAAACTATATATTACTAAGATTATAAAAAATAAAAGTTTACTGAATCAAAGAAATGAAATACCTATTTTTTGCCGACATTGTCAAAAATTTTCCTTAAATAATATTTTAAAATAATATAAATAAAAAAGGAAGCTGTTAATATACATACTTATATTTGATATGTAATAATAATTTTTAAATAATTTTTAAATAATTTTTAAATAATTAAATTAATTCTATTACATATATTTGATTTAAAAAGAAGTATAGTCTCTTAGTAATTAAGAGTAAAAATATTTTATAATTTTTGTTCAATATAACGTATTCTAACACAAACAGCCCTTGAAGAAAAAATCTTTAAGTATACAAGTAGGAATTCAACGGAAAAAATGCCGAAAAAGGTTTGTCGGTGATAAAAAAAAACAAAAAAAAAAAAAACAGACGATATGCGTTGAACGGATGTCAAAATTCATTGGAAAATGCACCACTACGCTCCCTAAAATTAACCTCTTTTTTGAACGTAACTCATAATTGATACAACAATAGATAATAAAAATGAACACGCTACCGCCTCTGTCTGAATGATTGGATTTCTCTGTATCCTTGGAAACAAAAAATTGTATGTGCGTTTAAAACTCGGTAAGTTTAAAAATAAGTTATTCCAAAATTCGCTTGAAGATGAAACAGAAGTAATGCTTTTAATTTAATTATATAGTTAAATTTGAAATTTTTAGCTTCAATTTTTGAAAAATGGTAATTCCTGTGTAGCGAAGAAATGATATTTTAAATCAGTTAATTTATAATATTTATGCTCTGTAAACTTACATTGAGCACTGATTTGTAAAAATAAATAAAAATATCAATAAGAACACCGGATTATACATTTTACTGTTCTTTCTTTTTATTATAATATATATATATATATATATATATATATATATATATATATATATATATATATATATATACATGTACGTATGTATATGTGTGTGTGTGTGTGTGTGAACAGTCTTCTTAATAAACTATTTTTATTGCATTGTACACTTTCTCTCAAACAGGATCACACAGAGTTTAGACATTATTAATCTCGTGCTAAATATTTTATAACACATGTACTTGTCACGTTTTTTAAAACGTAATATTTACATTATCTATCTAGGTGTGTGTGTGCGGGAGAGAGAGAGTGCGAGAGGGAGATGGAGCGAGTGTGTTGTGTACGTAACAGAGAGTGTGTGTATATGTGCTGCTGTGTAAAAGAGAGAATGTGTGTGTGTGCGTATGTGTGGATTCTACAAGATTTACCTTTACGACTAAAAATACATAATCGCTCAAAATAGAATTTTCTAGTGTCAACTGCCTGACTGATTTGATACATGAGAGCTGGCCCCTCCCAAACACGTAGAATGACCCAGCCGTATTCTTACCGTAAATTTCAGACATTTCTTCTCTCTTCTGCATCAGCTTCTGAATTGTTTTATCCTGTCCGAACCAGGATGTTTAATCTACAAAGAATGGTCAATACAGAAGACAAAGCAAATTAAACTATCCAGGATCCGGTCGGACATTGTCAACTGGTCAACACTGGAGAAAATGGCAGTAACGGAACGGTCAGTCAACCAAGCGGGAACATTGATGACCTCAAAAGGCCAAAGTGACCACAAGAGACGCTACCAGAGGCGAAAATGATCCACTCGGCAAGCTCTTCTAATTAATTTCAAAAGACGTCCCGCCTTCCTACAGACGACTCAGGGGTAAATAGGCGAAGAATGAGTTTTGACCAGTGGGCAGTAAAATGAAGTACACCGTCGCGTGGAAACCGATAGTTCAGCGACAATGGTTGACTGATGTGAGGCGGAGAAGCTCACAGACTATTTACCACCCTCTCTCTCTGTCTTCCTCTCTCTCTCTCGCTCTCTGTCAACATAAATCGTCTTGACTTACTTCCCTGAAGGCATCAAGTAAAAGACAGTCAAAGATTTGTTATCCTGTAGGACTTTTCTGCTCTTTATATGTGCTTGATTACATCTTTCTGATTACGTGGCCGATATGACACCGATGTATTAATTCTTGCATAATGGATTTTCAAAGAGGCAATTGCAAAAGAGGAAGAGCGTTGTAGATAACTCAAATAAATTATTATGATAATCAAGCTGGACGTCTCGGCGAGAAGCAACATCAAATAGTCCAGACTTAATAAGTTTAGAAGTCAGGATCGCCTCAGCTGCGGGGCAGGTTACTGGTTCTTGATCAAGTCTTCCATCACCTAATTCGGCCTGCGATTGTCCTAATGGGAGCGATTATAATACCTATCCATGCATAATTTTCCCGAGGATCTCAACTTGACAAATTCATTATTTAGCTGTTGGGCTATTCTGGGATGAAACCAATAAACCGTATCTCTTTCAGTATTATCAAAATCCGAACATAGAAATGAAATATTAAAAAAAAAAATGTCTACTTTCTACTTCCTTCTATGCCATGTCCTTTAAGCACGTGGGCGATTATGGTTAACCATGTCTTCCCTTTGTAGCTTTTAGCAACGCTTAATCTTTTTACAGACTTTCCTGTTTCATGGAAAGGAAATCCATATATGTACACAAGCTTGATAAGAAGCTGACACTACGTTTTCCGTTGTCACTTTTGTCCTCAATAAGTTTTGTAAGTGTCAAATTCTCGAAGCCGTCTTTCCTCAATATTTATATTTATCCCAGAAATGTTAATATCTCTTATTCTTTGCTAACATGCTCCGCCCATTGTATCCTCAGTATTCTTCTGTATACCGACATGTGTTCTGTCTCAATATTCCTCTTCATCTGAGACTAAACCGTTATTCATTGCTACACCCTTGTTCAAATTAATTGGAACTCTACGAATAATTCCGTTAATATTTACTTTCTTTCGTATTTTCCAATGAAACATAACCCAGTGCATATGTTAGTACATCGTATGTTCATTCCACGAAGTCGTTCCTTGCAAACTGAACATGGATCCTCGATTGGATTTAAATCAGGAGAGTTTTCGTTCCAGTCTCTAGTACATTGATTTGCTCACTGGTAAGGCTTGCCAATGCGTTCGTGCAGCATTACAACATGCGTACGCTTTCTTGGAGTAACATCCATCGCAGACAATGGTCGAAGTACAACTAATCGACAGTCGAGACAATAGTGTCTGTGCGTAATGAAAATCTGATGTAATCACGAATGACGCAATATTTTTCAAGGCCAAACAAATTTTATCAAACACCCGAAAACACATTCATATTAGTGCACACCACTGCAAATGACCTAATCCGAGGAAAAAATTAATCGATTACACACTGTCATTAAAAACGACCGTATCTTGAAGGAAAAGAAACTAAAGCGGTTTCAATTAATTTGTACAACGGTGTATATTGGCAGATTGATATTATATTGCAGTTCGGTCCTGTTTTGTATTTTTCCATTCAAATTTATTTGTGCCTTTCTATTTTTGTTATTTTTTCATCATTTAGAGAGAAAGAGAAGATCAAAAGACTGAAACATACACACATAGTAATTTCAAAAGTAAAATGTAGACCTTGTAGTCATTCTCTTATTTTGCTTAAACTCGTAAAATCGTGATAGCAAAGAGGAAACCTCATCACAACAATTACCCAGTAAATATTTATAGAAAAGGCATAAGGAATCTATGTTAAGGTGATGGGAAATTGAATGAGGCCAAGATACCTGGTCGGGACAGAGAATGGATTTTAGATAAAACTTTGTTGTACTCTTACCTGTATTATTGCTTAGCTTAAAAGCCATAATTTACCGTACATATATATTTATATAAGGATTTCAGTCCGAATTGGTTTACTGTACTGTCCAGTTCGCACTCTCCATTTCATTTGCGAGCACTTGAGTCTCTGTATATTCGGTTCAGGGAGCCGTCTCTTTGTAAGCAAAGAGACTGTCTCCTTGGCCTTCACGTTATTAGACTCTAGTGTGTATCATACATTCCCCTCAAACTACCCCCAAATATATTTTTCCTCCTCCTTTGTGCTGTGCAAATTCGCGCGGTTTGATTTTTTCCCCCTTATACCATTAATCATTTCATTTTTTAATGTTTTAATTGTATGTAGGGTGTTTGTGTGAGTCAAGATATATTGAAATAATTGTTAAATTGTTCCCAGTCGACCCTGATGAGCTTGGGAACGAAACCGGTTGGTCTGTTCTGTAAGTGTTTTTCATCTCTTACTTTTTATTTTTCATAATGCCTTTAAGAAATAATTTGTATCTATTCCTTGCAATATTATGGTTCTGTACCTCCAACAATTATATATATATATATATATATATATATATATATATATATATATATATATATATATATATATATATATATATATATATATATATATGTTTGTGTGTGTCAGAATCAATTTTTATAATAATCTTTCCTCCTTCATATGCTGACCCCATGAATTTAAGCATACAGCTAGATTGAAATCTTAGCTCATCATTTTACTGTTGCAATTGCTAAATGTAAGTAAGTTCGATGCTAATAGTTTCTTTTCTTTACGTAGAACTTTCTTTCCCTTTCTTATTTTCCTGCTGCCTACGATCTCCAATATTTTAAATGCAACATTAATCGTTCTCTTTTCATGAAAGCTGTTCTTTTATTGTCCTTTCTCACGTCGTTTCATTTTCTTTCACTCACAGTAAACGCTTGCGTCGTAATAGCATTATCGTCTTGCTTTAGAGAGATTATTTAAAAAAAAATCTTCTATTGATTCGAGAATATTGAATTAAATTGTTGTTTCGATCTTTCAGATATCTAACCAGATTTGGTAAATGCGCTGGGTAACAGCTTTCGTTGAGGTGTAGAAACACATTCGATGACTTTTCCGAAATATAAAATTTCCCCTGAATTGTTTACAATGAAATGAACTGCAGCTAAAATAGTTGAAAAGGCCTACAAATCCGTTTAGATCAAAAACAAAGATCAAAACAACACTGTTATCCAGTTAATGGATAATTATAGAAATAGTAATTTTTAATGATGTACTTGAGGATATTTTATATCAACAACGATACTGTTTCATTTTATTCATTCCAATAATGGTTTATTTCTAACAACTGAGCTTCGTAAAGAAACATCTTTATGCAGATCTACATTAAATTTTGTCTTGCTATTTTCCAGGTTCTTTGGAAATGTGCTTTCAGCGCCGTTCTAAATACTAACGGTTTTTTCGTATACTGTTTCATTGCATTTAATTCAGTTTATTGTTTTGGTAATTATACATTTTTTATTTGAAATCACAGAATGGGGATGACGAAATCAAATTATAAAGAAATCAAATCGAAATAAAGGAAAGAAACTAAAGCTTAAATGAAGACAAAATATCGTTAGAATAAATGTTGTTTGTAATCGACATTTTTAGGATTCGTTATTTTGAAGCTTTTTTTTTTGTTCTCCGCCATTTTCTTTTCCGTCCTAAACTAGATTTTCTTTTTTAAAAACTTGCTTTTATTTTCTTCTCTTTCCTTTTATTACATTCCACTTTTTTATCATCCCCCATTTTTCTATGCGTTCCAGTAGAATTCCGAGTGAATCGAGGTTAAAGCTACGGATTTTAAGATGTATATTTTCGGTTAAAAAGACTCAAAATTATCATTCGTTATAAACTCCCAATTAAACATTCATAAACACTTACATTACGTTCCTTTATTCTAATTCTTCCAGATATCTTATACAAATCCATATTTCTAAACTATGTGAGATTCGAAATTAGTAAAGGACATCGAAATGAAGACAGTTTAACAAAGAAAATTAAACTACATTCACAAAAACGCACAGATAAATGTAAAAAATCAGTTGAGTGATCACGCATACACATCCTCCTCATACAAACGGTCGGGTACTGAAAAATTCTATGAAATGGGCAGATCAAAAAAGAATTTCTAAATAAATTCTAACGGAACAGATTTTTATAATTTTTGTGTACATTTTTCTACCAGTCTAAAGGTACCTAGCTTCTGTTGATATACAATGTCACTAGTCTGTTCGAGGTAATCGCTATCGACTCTAAGGCAAATGATTGCCACCATTTTATTGACAGCTCGTCTAAGAGTCTAAAACAAAGCGCTGCTTACACAAAATAACAATTACTTCTCTGTTCTCATGGTTCACTTGATGCACTTCGAAGAAAACAGTTTCAAAACTTAGCCGACTTGGCGTATGATATGCGCGGCTCGAAGATCATCGAAGATTTCTAATAGCCAAATTCCTAAAGATTCTCCAGCGTTGTGTTTCCAATAAAAAGCAAGAACACCTTGATGCACTGACACAAGTAGAACTGGTTACAATTGAATGAATTATCATTAGGTATAAACAAGATCAATTGGGATATATTGACGAATGCTGGATCTATTTGATGGGATGACTGCATATATAAGAAGCTATTATGAAACAGTTTGTTGCATCTCTAAATGTGCGCAAACGTAGAAAGTATTTTCAGGTATTCGCACTGAATCTGTCTGAGGCAGCTTAATTAGACCATCAAGCGCAATATATGGACACTAGGTAGAAGGCAGCTTTGTACATCAGAGTTCAGTGTTTGAAATAATGTGATCATGAAATTATATGGGATTGATTGAGACTATCGTGACGTATGACAGCAAATGTACATTCTCGGACCTTTTCAAAATTTGCAATGAGACAATTCTGAGAGAATTACAAGTGTTACACGGATATATTATTGGCGGCTACAATCGTAACAATATAAGTTATGCATACGATACATATTGATAACAAAAGGAAACTACAAGAGCTACTACAGAAGTTAATACAGGAAAGTGAAAAAACAAGGAAGAGATATCGATGGAGACAGCGTGGATTAATGGATAGCGGCTCGGATTAAGGAATCGGAGAGCCGAGTTCGAATTCTACTCGAATCCATTACATACATATACGCACTAATACCCGTGGAAAATGTATGAATCCTCTTCTTTCCCCCCTAGGTATGAGTAAATAGCAGGACAGACTGGATTCCATAACCTTGGATGGTCTACCGCAGAAAGAAATGGCAACCTATTGCGGGAAAAAATATCTGCCTCGTCAGTCATGTATCTACGCGTATATCACAAATGGCACATAACTGACTGAGATATCAATTGTAAGAAGGCAGTATGCATGATTGTAGGTAAAGGCAGCATCCCAAGAAAGGAAGAATAAATTGGAGGCACCAAAACTAAGCAAGTATATAAATTTAAATATCTAGGAAGTGTTTTAACAGAGGGTGGAAAATACGACACCGAAATGAGAACAAGCATTTGAATAGCAGATGGTGCCTTCCAAAAACTAAGCAAAGTATTAAGAAACATGAACCATTTTAGTTAAGCGCAAAACAAAAAAAAAATTACTGAATCTAAAGGAATACCAAACTTCCTACATCCCAGTGAATGCTGGATGAAGAAGAGGGTGTGAGGCAATAGGAATTTGGTGCTACAGAAGGATGCTGTGAATAACATGAACTTAACATGTGAATAACTAAATGAAGTTATAGGAAAAATTTTAAAAAAGATACTTCCACGTAGATTAAACAGGAGACAGATAAAATATTTAGGGCACGTAATGAGGAAAGAGGTCTTAGAAAATTTGACACTCACAGGACATGGTTAGGGCAAGAAGGACAGAGAAATGCAATGCATAACCTACCAAACGTGATTGTGTAAATAAATGTCAGTGCAGGGATTAAGGATAATAGCTTGAAAGAAATCAAAATTCTGAAATACCGAAGCTTTCCTATGACCTATCACAGCATATATAAATAAGACGAAACGTTAAATAATCTGTAGGGAATTCACCAGCATCCTTATTTTTGTTACCCATCTTGAAAAATTAAAGACTTAGAGGAGATGGCGATTGCCTCGAACAGAGAGGTCACATTGTAGCAAAAACCGTGCACGGTAGATTGGTCGAAACATTAAATGTATTCGAAGGAGCAAAACAAGAAATAACTTTGTGATATCTTCTCCGTTTTAATATTTTATGTGCTGCGTCCATCAGGATGCGAGATATAAGCTTTCCACACAATCGTGGATTTAAGTAATTATTATCCCCTTACTATTCATCAGAGTGAGTGCAATGGCATCCATTAGGTACCTTACTTGTTGGTTGTTCTTTCCTGCTCGAAAATAATATTTCTTCTAAGTGTTAAATTCTCCAAGCTCTCTTTCCACATTATTTGTTGCTAAAATTTCAACAGTCTCGTTTCCTTGTCATAAACAAAAGTGGCCTTCTCGCTACCATTTATTCAATGTTCAGTCGATGGCATTCTCTGCATGTTTCTGTAGAACCACATGTCACTTCCTTCGAGTTTTCTCATCATTTGTTACGTGTCAGAGCATTTAGACTTTTGTCAAACTTTAAGTTTAAAATCCTGAAGATTTTAGTATAATTCTATAATTCAATATGGATTTACAAACCTTGGCATTGATAAAAGTTACATTGTTCTATGAAATATTTTATTTTGTATTGATAAATATGGGTTCCTTACACACAAAAACAGATCTACTTCTTCCTGCCAAACATTTTCTATTAACATTCTCCATTTGCGATGTTTACATAAATAAAAAAAAAATATGGGGCGCTTTTAAAAGAGACTTTGGTTCCCTTCTCTTCAATAATAATAATAATAATAATAATAATAATAATAATAATAATAATAATAATGATAATAATTATCATTATTATTATTATTATTATTATTGTTGTTGTTGTTGTTGTAGCAGTTGTTGTTCTTGTTTTCACTGATCTGGAGATCATGGTTGGAATTCTTAATTCCTATATGGATCTTGAATTCCGCGAATCCTTTGAAAACGCCTTCCAGAAAAGTACCAAACGCTACAGTTATTGATATATTTATTATTATTATTATTATTATAATTATTATTATTATTATTATTATTATTATTATTATTATTACAGCAGAGTTATCACTCAGTATACTTATTTGTTTTCATCATTCCTAATTTTAGATTTCACTAGATTGATTTATAGTCGAGCTCTAATTTTGGATAATTGGATACCCAACAGCAACCTGACCTCAAAACTAATTAAATCAAATATCATCAGAATAGAAATACACAATAATTTCAAATTATTTCACCGAAATTTCGAATAAGATGAAATCAATAGCAGAAAGTAAGAAACTCTGTTTGTCTCTTATAAACCTCAACATTTTAATTCTCTGTTCATAGGTTCAAATTCTGGGTATCTGGCATCAATGCTAAAGAAACAATTAATCCACAATTATCTCTCCGACTCCTACCACAAAACTAATAGTTGCATATATATATATATATATATATATATATATATATATATATATATATATATTATGAAATAGACAAAGTCCGACAATTATTTTAAGACATTTTTAAGTTTATACATTCTTTTTATAGATACAGATATTTAAGTAAATGCTCTGTTTATAATAAACAGTATTACACAACATTTAGCCTTGTCCATTTCATAATGTGTGACGTCTTTTGTTTATATTTGATACGCCATGAGCAGATATGAATGTACGCGAGAGAATGATGGAAGATTGTAGTTTAAAAGCAGTAAAATCGACCTTGCTAACCGAACGATCCTATGGCGGTTCCGTATAGAGGTTCGATTCCTGTCGGAGGACGTATATTTTTTATGAAAATTTCTCGGACATTTAGGCCGGTAAATGTTGTTTAATACTGATTATTATAAACAGACCATTTACTTAAATATTTGTATCTATAAAAAGAATGTATAAACATTATATATATATATATATATATATATATATATATATATATATATATATTAGGGATGTGTTTGATGTTTCCGTGGGCAAAACAATATTTTTCATCTGTTAAATGTCTTCAAATGATATGGATTTTCTTATGTAGTAATCTACTTTGTTTGTGATTCTAAAGCCTCAAACTACGAATCTGATGAAGTGCATACTTCTCCAACACACACAGAATTCATTCGTTGGAAGCCATTTTTAATAATTGATCTGTTAAAACAATTCTAGATAGTTGATTGTTTAGACACTTGTAAACGAGATGAATGACATGTATACAGGTGTCTAGATCTAGCAAGTCTATTTTAGAACGTGGCTTCAGTTCTTAGTTTAATGTTTTGCTTTTTGTAGCAAATTGCGGTTTTAGACAAAATACCCCTAACGAAGTGTTAAATTTCCTTATTTGCAATATTATTTTTTCAAAAACCGATCAATACACTGATATATTATAAATGTTTTGTATTAAATAGTTATTTTGGATTTTTATGATAGGGGAAGTGATATCTCTTTTTTCATTCCATTTCTGGTTTCTGTTTTAGAGATGCGTGATCTAGATATAATAAGTACGATGAATTTTAATTTATTAAATACGGTTAAACATAAAAATCAAACGGATTAGAAATAAACACAGATGTATAAACATATAGCACTCACAGAAACACGTAAGAGTTTCAGAAATTCAGTATAGAAATAATAATTAGGGAAGTAAAGACGAAATTACTAGACATTGTTAGAATGTAAGTTTCCTAGTGAAAGATAATTGCATTCATATACGTAAAACCAGCCCAAAATTTACAGCAATGCTTGATACAACCAAGAATGAAAAAAGCATTTTCATGAACTGTAGAAGAACCGTAGAAATACAGGTAATTATAGGTCTATAACATGCCTTCATAGACATACAAAACCATCAAAATATGACTTGCAGAAAATATATTTTTCTTTTCTTATAGTCTGCCGTGTCCCTTCAGAAAGTAAGTGATCATGGCTCCCACTTCCCCTATCCCTTATAGCTCTCAAGAAGTCCCTATTGCACCTCCCTCAGACCACACCCTGTCATCCACTTGCTTAAGCCCGCCAAGTATGCCATCGTTTCTTTCCCTTGTCTTTTTTTCCTCATAGTCGACCTGTGAGTATCAGATTCTCCAGACCCTTCTTCTTCAGAAATTTCATCTGCCCCTTCCTGATGTTAAGTATAAGCTTTCTCCTCTCTAAAACTCACACGCTCGGTCCATGATATCCTTTGCATCTTTCCGTAGAACCATACTTCTGTTGCCTCGAGTCTCTTCTTCATCTTTGAGGAGACCGTCCAACATTTGCTTCCATAAAAGAGGCGAGATGTCTTGTAGCATCTCAGTAGTCTATTCTTTGTTACGAAGTAATCTTTCTGTCTCGTAATACTTTGCCAAATATTTTGAAATGCGTCTTTGGATCTCAGCGTCTTCTGTCAAAATACTTCCCGGATATTTAAATTTTCGTGTCCCCGACCTGTAAATCGCATTTCAGGCTCATCCTTTTACTGATGAACATGCATTATGTCTTGTTGTAGTTTATGCTTAGTCCCTTCTTCTCGCCCTCCTTAACTGTCTTCTGTAGGAGCTTTTGTATTTTCTTTTCCGATTATGCTCTCAGTCTATCAAGATGTGTTTAAAAGATATAATTGACACGCTTAACATTTAGCTTACAAAACTTATGAATATTGGAAATGGACTCAATTAAATGATTCAAAAACAAAAACTCAAGGGCATTTTTAAAACTAGACTCAACAACAGAAATATATTGAGAATAAAACTATGTTCTAAAGCCCTTCCTACACAGGACAAGAAAACAGCTAAGAAATTTGAATACATTTATAAGGAATAGTTATAAAGTCGATGACGATAAATCAAAAAAGACTTGCACCCAAGAGATGATACTGATAGGATCTATCCTGCCGATGCCATATATATATATATATATATATATATATATATATATATATATATATATATATATATATATATATATATACATGAGAAATGTAAATAGTAAGAAAGTTGTCAATATCAATGTTTGCATCAATTCTATTTTCAGTGGAAATTGAAACCATAAAAAGAAAGACATGGAAGGGATGTTAGAACAGATTGAAATTGGAAATTTCCCAACAAGAAAAAAAAAATGTGAAGAAATATTAATTTTGAAAAGAAAGACAAAGATGTTTTCACATAGACTTTATAAGTGTATTTACGATGAGAGAATTTGAAGGCAAAAACTAAATTTTAATTCCAGAATATCAGCAGAGAATCAGATTAATATAAATTAATATTATCATAATGATGTATTTAGTCAGTGATTCTTAATCGCCGGGCGGCGACACACTAGTGTGCCGCGAAATATTGTCACGGCATATATATGTATGCATGCGTGGAAGTAGAAATGGTTTAGCGTTAGTATTTGAATAAATGATTAAGTATTAAACCTTCGTTTTTTAAAAATTCTTCATCAGTAATTCCCTTTTCTAGTTCTAATTTATGTTAATATGGCTTCTCAAACCTAAATGACATCAAAAATAAGAAGAAAGGCTCAACCGATGAAAAAAATCAGTATTTGCTTTTCGCACATGCGACCAAACATTGAAGAAACCGCGAAAAAACACCGGACAGGTTTTACCCTAAATAAGCTGCAAAAATAGTTGAATAGAAATATTGAGAAAAAGAAGTTTTTATCTGTGTGTGTATTTTCGTCTAAATCCATGGTTTTATTTCATAACATTTTAATGTATACCCTTTAAAATGTTGCTACGTGGGCGGTGATATTTTCATTTGTTTTTAGTTTTTTGTTCTCTTGCTTTAAAAAATCAGAAACACCGTATTAAACGAATACAGCGTGTTGTTTCGGAAGTACAAAAATATACATGGGAATGGTTATCTATTGTGAATTATACAAATAAGAGGGATTTCTCTGAGAAAACTTATTTACAAACCATGAACGATGTAAGGAAAATTTGAAATACAGTGTAACCCGGATATAATGTGGCAGGAGGGTAAGAAGAATTTGACACTCACAGGTAAAAGTGAAGGGGGAGGCTCGAGACACTTATCTTATCAGCTTGTGTGGATTTCTAGAGAAATGGTGGTGGAAAGAACTGTTAAAAGACAAACATTATTGAGAACTACAAGGAATACGAATATGTGGAGAATTATGAACGCTCATTTCTTGCAGAGAAACGGCACATAGGAAAAGAATGATAATGAATAGAGTTTTGATATTTCCAGTTGACTTGTTGACACTTGATCTGCAGGGAAAGCCACAAGATACAAGTGAGTACTCGATAAGTACTACTACTCTTAATAATAAATGAACAAGTTGAAACGGAAGTGATATTCGTGTACATTTTCATCCATGTTAGACAGTCCCGGAAGCAACTGATTTAATTTGGCAAAATTAGATTCCACTTACGTTTGTCTCTGCTTTTGGCTGCGAAAGATTCAGAAACCGAAAAAAAAAATCTAACACAGCAAAGATAATAGTAGTGCGATGTTATTTTGTTCCAGTACTTGTGTTTCTTTGACAAATTAAATTCTTCGTTTAACCTCAGGGTTCCATCGTTAAAGACGTCCATTTTATGATATTCTCAATGTAAGCAAAAAATGTGCCTAATTCACTTATGAAGAAGATTTAAAAAGAATTGGAAGAAATATGAAATGAAAAGACATTTTATGAAACTATTGTCGTACACATAATAACAAATTAGATAACATCTGTGTAAATGACAATGTATACGGGGCAGCAAGTAGTGTAACTTTATTACTAAGTGTACATATGCCGACAAATAGCGGTAAAAAATAAACTGCTATTGATACTATTGTAAATAGTAAGAGTAAGAATAAAGAACATGAAGGGAATTCTACATTGCAAAAGAGAAATATGATAGGAAAAACTACTGATGTTAAGAAGCGGGGGGACTTAGGGTTAAGGAAGAAGAGGAAAATAGAATGAAACAATGAGGAATAATGAATACGATGTGGGGGGAGAGAGGAAAAGGAAGAAAGAGGACGAAAAGATAACAAAAGAAAGGGGAAATAAAGAATTGATAGTATAAGGGAATGAAAGGAGACAACAAGGAATCGATGGCAAGAAAAAGAAGGGAGCAGAAGAAGTAGAAGAAGAAGAAGGGAGGAGGAGGAGACCGAATAAGAAGAAGCGGGGAGGAGGAGAAAAGGCAAGAAGGAGAAGAAAAACAAGAAGGTGAGGAAAGGAGGAGGAGGAATAGAATAAGAATAAGAAGTTGTGGAGGCTGTTGAGAACAAGAACAAGAACAAGAACAAGAAGAAGAAGAAGAAGAAGAAGAAGAAGAAGAAGAAGAAGAAGAAGAAGAAGAAAAAGAAAAGACTGTAGATTTTAACCTAAGCAGGTATGTGTTGTGTATTGCAATGTCAAAACAAAAATAGATTGTTTGAATGTGCGAAGAAGGCAGAAATTTGTTACTTGACAATGCAATCATGTCTAATGGATTCATTTTATCCTCATAATGATCTTGTTTTTTTGGTGCGCGGTTAGTATAATCACTTCAGCGAATCATATACCGAGACCTGAGGTAAAGCAAGTAAGTAAATATAGGCATTATTCTGATGGCATGGTTGAGTGATACTTAGCATATCCAGTTTTTATATTACGTTTACATTGATGATAATAGTCTGAGATGAGGATCAGTTCCACACAATAAAATCATGTGACTTCCTTCTGAACAGAAGATGCCAGTATATATGTGACTACTTGGGAAGACCAGGTGTTAGATGTGCGGGTGGTATAATAGATAACTGCTCGTAATTGCAAATCGGAGAGACGAGTTCAAATTACAGACGCCTTCGTTATATTCACTTATACAAAAATACCTTTTGGAAATGTATAAATCCACCTCTTCTACCGCAGCTGTGGGTTAATTAGTATAAATGTTACCACTAAAAGAAGTCATTATTATCTTAAAATATTTTCCATAATCTAAAAATATGTTCTAGATTTAAATAACCTGCAAAATGTTTGATAAGCTTTTTAAAAAAACAAAGAAAAAGAAGATAAAAAGAAATCAATCAGTGGTTTGCAAAGATAATGTTAATATTCTTGTCTGTAACTTTTTGATTTTATCCAAAGCACTATTCTATAGGTATAGCACTAGTTTTAAAAAGACACATTTTAATTTTCAATTTAGAAAATATTTATATTTCCTTATTTTGCCATGCACTTTAATAAATATATTTTACCTGAGACCAATGTCATATATGTGGTTAGGCATTTTATTGTAGTCTTTAATTACAATTGATGCTCTATTCATTTCATTCAGGTCTGGCAATATGGCTGATAAAATCAATAATATATATAATCCGACCTGCTCGAAATGAAGTTCTTTTGTCAGCAAACAGCGCATTGTTATAATGACATATCTTCTAGTGAATATACTGCCCAATCTTATAATGTTGGTATTTGTATTTTTTCGGTAGACAATCTATAGTCTGAATATGTTCATATATTTTACTTATTGGTGCTTCACCATTTTCAATACATTTGTTTAACAATTTCTAATAATTGGCCTTTCCCACCGATACAAATATCTCTGTCGCTGATTTTATCCCGGAACTATTCAGCAACTAATCTGTTTTTGTTTTTTTTGTTTTTATCTATACTCACGTCTTTAATATAAGTCTATATCTCTGAGATGAGGTATTATGATTACTTACATTATTTTCATTATTCGTACTGCTACTCTCATCGTCATTGCCATATTGACAACTTCTTCAGGTGATTGGAAACTTAAGGAATCAACACATGCTAGACAACAAAAATCTCCTGAGCCGACCAAGCATAGAAATGAATACAATATGGGAACCAGTAATTAGGATTGTCAGGGAAAAGCAACGGATAACAACAAAAAAATTCAATATAAGCACTGGTAAAAATATGATTATATATATAATAATAACAGAAAATTGCAATATAAGCACCGGTAAAAATTTGTTGCTGAGACGTTAGGTTTATAAGTCGGAAAAGTTCATACCCAGATATCGCCAAGGACATATGGCCCAGTGAATAAAGTTGTTGGTTAGATCCAGTGGCTAGATCCAGTGGCTAGATCCAGTGGCTAGATCCAGTGGCTAGAACCCAAGAGTTGTGAGTTTACTACCAGGCTACAGTATGGTGATCCAAAAATTTGAATAGTTGAGCTAAAGGGAAATAAATGAGACAGCCGGAACGTGGAACTAGAACAATCTACCCTGGTGGACGAAATATGGGTTCGGTTTGAAATTCCAAACACCTGAAGAGGGCCGGGGCGTACAATTTCATTTGTTTATCATGTATTTTTATCCATTACTTTTAAACTCTAGCACCGAACTTTACCAGAGAATCTGTGGAACATGGATCTTCAAATGGTCCATTAAAAAAAGGCCAGGTCACCAGTTACTATTTGTATTTCGACGTAAGTGTAAGGTTGAAAGTATGTGAAAAGCTAACAATAACTCCTCATCCCAGAAATTAAAAAAAGAAAAAAAAATATCATAATCTGAAATTTTAAGCGTGATCTTTCTCATATCTTTAAATTTTTACATAAATTCTGTTTTCTAATACTAAAGATTAAGAGAGAGAGAGAGAGAGAGAGAGAGAGAGTGAGAGAGAGAGAGAGAGAGGGGGGGGAGAAGAAAAGGAAAGTGTATGCGTGTACTATCTGTGTGTGTCTGTGTATTTCTATGTCTATGTGTGTGTTGTATGTTTGTGATTTATAAATAACTATTTGTCCTTTTTATCGGCCAGCATCGGAAGTATATTCATTTTAATTGGAGTACGTTGGTATTCTCGAAATAAAGCTTCAATTTGTGTGTGTGTGCGCATATATATATATATATATATATATATATATATATATATATATATATATATATATATATATTAGGTTGGTGCAAAAGTAATGACGTAATAATGTCGTTATTTGACGTTAAAAAATACGTCAAAAACGACATTATTACGTAATATATATATATATATATATATATATATATATATATATATATATAAACTAGAAATCGACAAATGTCTCCGAGGGAAATGTGTCAGCAAGAAGGATTCTGGGGTTTTATCATTCATTCGACCTTGGAGGACCACACTTAACCTTGATTCCCAACACCAGAAAAGAGGAAATATATTCCTGTATCGCCCAAAGGTTACCGTTGCATGCATATGGCACTGGGTTATTGGTAATGATGTTTCAGCCCCGAAACTATTCCTGACACCACACCAAGGACAACTTTTGATAAAGCCTTTGCTGTGGGCATTGTTTCTGTATTCACAGCAGTGGGTGTATGGAATTATGGAAGTGCGCGCTCTCTCTCTATCATTCTCTCTCTCTCTCTCTCTCTCACACACACACAGACACACACATATATATATATATGTTTGTATATATGCATACATATACATATATACAGAGAGATACAGAGAGAGAGACGGAGAGGGAGAGCGGGTGGGAGACATACAGACAGAAATTGAAGTAGGCCTGTATATTAAGCATTTGCGCCTGAGAGCTAAAATAAAAAAACATCTAAATACTCCTTTTTCAAACCAGTTAAAGAATTGAGAACGTATCGAATAATAAAAATAAAGATGTAAGCAAATACTAATAAAATAATTTATAATGCTAACAAGATTTTTAATATAATAGTTGCGAATTCTTCATTTGATCAAGAACGCAGAGAAAATACCATCCAAAATAAATAATAATAATAATAATGATAATAATAATAATAGCTGAAAATGCTTCATTTTTAATAAAAGATTAAAGTAGTTAAAAAATTAATAGTTAATGAAAATGATTTTTAATAAAAAAAATACGATGAAATAAAATACTAGGAAACAATTATCAATCGCTGAAATTGGTTCATTTCATTAAAATTTACGTAGAAAGTAAATACTAAAAAACGTTAAAGATAACGCTTAAGAGTCCTTAATTTATGAGAATGAAGATAAAATGATGAGGCATCCTGGGTAAGAGGATAAACCACATCCGAGAGCAAGGCCTCTGATCAGGAGGTTTTGAGGAACATGGAACCACCTCTTAATTGATGATGTTCCCAGGTTTACCCTGACCCGGACTGATAGCACCTGTAAGGGTCCCAGCTATCGGCAAATAATTAACCTCCAAACTGTGGTCAAAACAGTATGAAGGTATAAAAATAGGTTTAATACTAGCAATACATTGTTGTAAAAGCTTATTATCAGCAATACATTTAAGAAAAAAATACCAGCAATACAATTTTAAAAAGAATAGATGTATATATTACCAGCAATACAATTTTTCAAACAATAGATGTATATATTACCAACAATACATTTTTGGGTAAAAATATTACCAGCAATACATTTTTGGAAAAAAGAATATTACCAGCAATAAATATCTTGTCGGCATTAAATAATCCATTGAGGTTGATATAACGTAAAATACACCAAACAAAATAATGAGATCTAAAAAGCTAAAATTTTAGTACTGCACTTAATTTCTTAAATTCAAGGTACCAAAGAGGAAACTCACCAGAACAATTAGCATGAAAATATTTATAGAAAAGGCAGAAGGAAGCTGTATTATGGCTTAAATTCATAAAGTCTAGGTACCAAAGAGGAAAGCTCAGCAGAACAATTAGCATGAAAATAATTTTAGAAAAGGCAGTGGGAAGCTATATTATGGCTTAAATTCATAAATTCTAGTTACCAATGAGGAAAGCTCATCAGAACAATTAGCATGAAAATATTTATAGAAAAGGAAGAGGGAAGCTATATTATGGCTTAAATTCATAAAGTCTAGGTACCAAAGAGGAAAGCTCATCAGAACAATTAGCATGAAAATATTTATAGAAAAGGCAGAGGGAAGCTATATTATGGCTTAAATTCATAAAGTCTAGGTACCAAAGAGGAAAGCTCATCAGAACAATTAGCATGAAAATATTTATAGAAAAGGAAGAGGGAAGCTATATTATGGCTTAAATTCATAAAGTCTAGGTACCAAAGAGGAAAGCTCATCAGAACAATTAGCATGAAAATATTTATAGAAAAGGAAGAGGGAAGCTATATTATGGCTTAAATTCATAAAGTCTAGGTACCAAAGAGGAAAGCTCATCAGAACAATTAGCATGAAAATATTTATAGAAAAGGAAGAGGGAAGCTATATTATGGCTTAAATTCATAAAGTCTAGGTACCAAAGAGGAAAGCTCAGCAGAACAATTAGCATGAAAATATTTATAGAAAAGGCAGAGGGAAGCTATATTATGGCTTAAAGATTATTACCAGCAATACATTTATTAAAAAAAATACCAGCAATACAATTTTTAAAAAAATAGATGTATATATTACCAGCAATACATTTTTGGGTAAAAATATTATCAGCAATAGATTTTTGGAAAAAAAAGATTACCAGCAATAAAGATCTTGTCGGCATTAAATAACCCATTGAGGTTGATATAACGTAAAACACATCAAACAAAATAATGAGATCTAAAAAGCTACAATTTTAGTACTGCACTTAATTTCTTAAATTCAAGGTACTAAAGAGGAAAACTCATCAGAACAATTAGCATGAAAATATTTATAGAAAAGGAAGAGGGAAGCTATATTATGGCTTAAATTCATAAAGTCTAGTTACCAAAGAGGAAAGCTCATCAGAACAATTAGTATGCACGTATTCAGAGAAAAATTAAATTGAAATGACTAAAGCCGAAATACCAGCTCATGACCGATAATATTGCAGATTCTCCTTGATATTTTTTTCAAGATTATTTACATACATCCAGAAACACTAGATCAGATGTGACAGCAATATTCACTCTCTGGACAATACGTAGATATATAAATATGTAATGAAATGATAAAATTATCAAGCACGATAAACTTTGCAGTTCTCGTCAGCGGAAAACTTTAACTCGTGAAGCTGCAATGGATCACTTTCCTAGAGGATAGCATCAACTATACGGATAGAAGAATAAAAATGGTTCCCTAAGATGATTAAAAGTGAGCATTTATTTTTTTTGGGGGGAGGGGGGTGGCGTTAAAACTGAAAGAGCCATTTCTTGCCCCAGTTAACAACAGA
Source organism: Acanthosepion lycidas (assembly GCA_963932145.1). NCBI lineage: Eukaryota > Metazoa > Mollusca > Cephalopoda > Sepiida > Sepiidae > Acanthosepion > Acanthosepion lycidas. The sequence continues at coordinate 96,232,909 of OZ010595.1, forward strand.
TAATAGGTGTTGTGGAGTTATTTCGAAGTGGATACTTGTATTTGTACTAAATCGGTCCTAAATAGGTTCGACGTACAAAACGTTAGGAACTTGATATAATAGATATTACGCAGAGTAATTTTGTTGGGGTCTCGCTGACTACTTTCGTATTCGACTAACAGTCGACTACTGTCGTCCGACATCGACTGACACTCGTTTCTCTTACTACTCCTACTTATATTAGGTGGGAGAGTCTATTAACTATAGAATAGGTGTACTTCACCGTAATACCCACCTCCTAAAACTTTTCCCCGTAGGAGTAAAACAGTTTTCTTTATTTATTTTTTACAGGAAATAAAAGAAAAAACAAACAAACAAAAAACTTCATTTTTTTTAGCAACATCGTAGCGTATCTCCTACGTTTTGGATCAACTTTTGGATGATCAGTTGCCTTTCTTTACCTCCTGGATCGGCGTACCTCAGGTAAAATCCTTGCAGGCGTTGTTAGATCAAACGTATCGAAAATCACCTCCATCGGCGTTTCTTCCGCGGGACCGCTGTCAACCACGTCTGAAGAGCGTCGACTGATCTAGTTAATGTGCCGTCTGCACGTGAATTTTCCGCCTTTCACCTAGTACATCATATTGCCAATCCGCTTTTCTATTTTTCCAGAATGATTTATGCTGTTTATAGACCTTAAAGTATACTTTTTCACCAGGATTGTATTTTTTTACTTGAATAAATATTTCTCAACCTGGCTTTGTCTTTTTTGGTAGTAATTAGCTAATCCAAAAAAAAACTTTGTAATGTAGTAATATCATTCGGAGCCGGTATGTCTTTTATAGCCGTTTCTCGCTCTGGGCCTGGCCTTCTACCATACTTATCGATGATCTGCTCCAGATATTTTACTTTCTCCATAAAAAACTCACATTTGCTTTCCTTGAGTTTAAATCCAAAATCCTGTATTTTTTAAACTACTGCATTTACATGTTCCACATGTTCTGCTCTACTTGTACTTCTCATAAGGGTGTCGTCCAGATATGCTAGAGCAAATCTAGACCACTCAACATCGAATCCAGTACTTGTTGGAAAATGGCGGACACGGCCTTAATCCCAAAAGGTAATCTGTTAAATTCATACAGACACCGATGTGTGTTTATACACAAAAGTTTTGACATTTCTTTTTCTACCGGTATTTGCAGATATGCGTCGCTGAGGTCTATCTTCGAAAATATTGTGCTTCCATTAAGCTTCGCAAATATTTCTTCCGCTGTTGGTAGAGGATAATTATAGTCTTTGAGTGTCGCGTTTAAACCCGTTGAGAAATCAGCACAAACGAATTTCTTTAGACTTTTTTTTTCACGTATACCGTCGGTGTTGACCATTCACTATACTCAACTTTTTAAGTACACCGGTTTTCTCTAATCTGTCCAATTCTTTTTCTATCTGTTCAATTGAGGCAAACGGCACATTCCTTTTCTTTTTGAATACCACCTGAGCGTTTTCTTTTAGCTAGAATTTTGCCTCCATCTTTGTACACGTTCCCAACCCTGGAGAAAAAAAGAGTAGAAAATGTTTCCTTAAGTTTCTTTATTAATTTTTGGGCTTCGGTATTTAAACTTTCTACCTTGTAACAGAAGGAATTTATCGGTAGATCCCATAATTGAAATTCTGTTATCCAATTCGTACCAAGTAAGTTCGTGGTATTTTCTATGACAAATAGTTTAGCTTTTCGCGTTTGTTTTATTTAACGTGACGTTTGTAACAAATTCTCCAATAAATTGTATTTTTTCTCCCGTCACTGACCTCGCGATTTTCTTTGTCTTCATTAAAGTTGGTTTCCCCAACTTCTTCCACGTATGCAAATTTATGATAGATAAATCCGAACCAGTGTCAAGTTGCATTTTTATAATTTTATTACTTATTTCGACAGTAACAAATTTTCTGGTTATTCCATCCTTTACCTCGTTGGACTTTAATTTTCTTATTTTATTGTCTTTATTTTTTGACCTGCAATACGTGCTTTTATGACCCACTCTTTTACAGTTGAAACATTTTTTTCCCCTAAAATCGCAATACCAGTGTAGTTCACCGCAAGCAAAACATGGCTTCGGGAGTTTTTGTTTATTTTTATCGGGTATTTCACTTTTTGCTTGATAATCTGCAATTTTAGAATTCTTTCTGGTAGACTGACTTTCTTCTTTGTAGCGTATTTTCCTTACATTTTGTGCAGTCTTCTGCCAATTTCTGTACCGTAATACTTGGATCGCTTTCCAATTTTGCCAGTACTAATTTTCTCAACTCTGCGTCTCTTTCCGATACCAGCCTCTGAACAAACACCAAGCACTTAAAATTGTCTGCGCTTAACTCTGTCAGCTTGAATTCTTCACATTGCTTATTCACATTGGCTGCGTACGTTATATAGTCTTGTTCGTCATAGGTTCGACGTACAAAACGTTGGGAACTTGATATAATAGGTATTACGCAGAGTAATCTTGTTGGGGTCGCTGACTACTTTCGTATTCGACTAACTGTCGACTACTGTCGTCCGACATCGACTGACCCTCGTTTCTCTTACTACTCCTACTTATATTAGATAGGAGAGTCTAATAGAATAGGTGTGTTTCACCATGATAATAGGTCATTTTCGATATCAGCTGCCAATTCGGCCTAATCGAAGCTGTCAGACAGCAGTAAATAGTTATGTCATAGATACCGAGTTGAGAACAGATGACATTGTGAATCTTGTCGATGAAAATTAGGAATAACGTTTGTCCAATGATAGAATCGCAGGTGGACATCCGTATCAATGTAAATATGTCTAGAAGATTAGCAATTAAAGACAACTTTTATAAAAAAGATTCCAAGACCAGCATGCTAAACCCTCTCAAAATCCTTATCTGAAGCTTGACAGACTCTTTCAAAAAATAATCGTTAGCGGATCCGCGTTTATACTAAAGAAGTAAAGGAAGACCCTGAGTGGTGAGATGATAATCAATTCGCAGTTGATCTGAAACTATATTACTTTGACAAAGAATGGTATAAGGCTACTAGATCGATAGTTAGAAAGATCAAACGGCTCTTGTCAATTCTTAAAGACAGGATATACGTAAGAGAAATATGAAAAAAAAACCCAGAAAAACAAGAAACAGTGAGGTATTTATGTAGAGTTTAAAGAGTATAGGAGATTTTTTACTGCAGTCAAAATTTAACAATAAATACAATAATACACTTCAATTTAATAAAAAAATTAGATGAAAATATACAAAATAAAATTTAACTAAGTTGATTCACAATGGCTGATTTCATTAAAAAAAATACAAGGTGAACCTAAATTATAGTAAAAAAAAATATTGATACTGCTTTAAGTGACTTCATTTAATAAAATACAGTTATTTTCCTCATTTGATTGATTGGTAAAAGAATATTTTCTTCATTTGAATGTTTATCATAATAATTGATTTATTTCGATAAATATGACCTTCGTTAGAGAGTTCGATTTTTATCAGATTCTCACAAAGTGTTGTTGTGATATTCATGGCTATGGTTTCCATTGGTGTTTATTGGACTAAGTGAGTCGCAGATCGTCCACAATAAATTTGCAAGTGTAGTGAATCCGCTTATTATTGGCCCACTAATTATTTTAATTTAGGTTAGTAAAATGATCCACTCGTAATTCCACAGGATATTTGATTTAATTCTCTTATTCACATTACATCCTAAACAGAAGCAATAACCTATTCCATAACATTTACTTTCTTTCACATGACAATGGTAGTCGTCGTTTCAATAAATTCTTTGCTTTGTCTTACATAGATGATCGCGCAAATACAGGATATTGCATCAACCACTGAATGTGCACTGATATAATCTTCCTGGGGAGTAGAATTATCAAATCAGTAAAACAGCATGAAATCTCGGCGGGTTTCGCATTACTGAGACTTAGTTACACCTTCTCATTTGCAACTTACAATTACTGACAACAAATCATTTACTCACTAATATCCAAATACAAATTGCAAAGTGTGACAAGGCGCTAATGTTTGCCCTTTCCGTTTTCTGTAATATAAGGAGTTTGTTCGTCATCAAGTAGATAGTGATATTCTCGCTTGCGGTTAGGAGCGTAATATAATACCACTCGTTGTTCCGTAGCTGAGAGATCCCGATTAATTTGGATGGTTGGAAGAAGAGAAAAGAAAATTCGAACAAGAAATGTTATTTTCTAAATATAAGTTGCCTAGAACGAAAAAATGGTAATGTCATAGGTTAGATTGCCGTTTCTTTATAAGGAAATATTCGACATTCGTTGACTGAGAAGCCAGTCCTACATAAGTTAGGCTTTTCTTCCTTGAATAGCCATCGGGCTGGAATAAAAAATATAGTATCTGTTTAATAAATCTCTAATGGTAATATAAACTGTTTCTTTATGAGGAAACGTTAGGTATTCACCGACGAACAACCAGTGCCGCTATCGGCTGAAGTTTATAAAATGTTACTATTAAAATCTTTTTATCAAGAAAATAAGTTTCTCAACTCCAGTAACTTTTATTGCTCTTCTCGGTACTGATGGGGGATTTCCTTCCAAAGTTTTCCAATGAGTGTAAAATATCAATTTCTTGAATTATCATTATTTTCTCGTCACGTTATATATGATATCCATTTTAGTTGTTGCTGCTGTTGAAATTCTCGTGTGATGTGGTTTCTGTTATTTGGTATTGCTCGTTCTGCAACCCCACTCCACACGGTTCGAAGAAGGATAGTCCGAGTTCACTGGAAGCCATTTATTATCATTGATCTGAGAAAGCGGTTTCATACAGCTAACAATTTAGATAGTTCTATACATCCATATATCTTATGAGAACAAAGTCATTTTATCACAAGTTTTCTGATCATGAAAATGTGGAATCAGAGAGTCCACCCTATGAGTCAATTGCAATCTCTCAGTGACAAAAATAAAGGAATGCCCTGCGATTTCCCCCTTGAATCTGAGTGTCGTATTTAATTTTTTCCAGTGCTTACTGGTTGCTTAATCGTAAGTATATGGTAAAATCCACATACACATCATGTGTACTTAGTCAGTCATGTGATTAATGACATGCAGTCTCTTTGTTTAAATATATCCGAGGAGATATATGCCATTGGATTACGCCATCTAAGAAGTCTCTTTGATGAAACTACGTTGGCGAATATATTACATACCATGTTTTGTCTTCCAAAAATGAATTGATATAAGTCAGCTTGAGAATAGCAATAAGAACAAATAAATCTTCAAGAATAGAAAAAAAGGCAAAAATAATTGATAATTTTTAGTGTATTACGTATATTCTACATTAGTGCTGTCATCAATGTTTTTTGTTTTTGTTTTCATTATTGGAACTGATATTAAATCTATGTTTAATTTCATTTCCGCATATGTATTTAATACTGGAAATGTATAAGCATTAAATTAACAAATATGCAAGCATTGGTCTGTACATACACACAGCTTTAGTTTGTTTTTCCCTAAAAGAATTACCGGGAATTTTTTTTCACGGGATAATAAACTTTTTTTTCTAAAAGGAATGTAAGATTTTGAGAGTGTTCATTCACTTCGAATGCCTGGAAAGTCTTCTGCTATGTGACGTATTCCTTCAGGAATTTGGAGATCATGTATCTCCACAATTTCATGCACTTTGTATCTATTAATAACGTTTATCTTTTTGCCATCTCACCAAACACTGTTCTGTCATCCATTAAATCAAGCTCACCAGATTAGTTGTTTACCCTATCTCTTTCAGCTTACCTCTGCCATGTGAATATCATATTTTCCAAGTCTCACTTCCTCATTATGTGCCCCCAAAACTGCTTAACTTCGATGAACTATTGAGAATGCGTTTTTCAGCGTGATTTGACCGTAAAGCTTTCATTATTATCTGTGACTTTTGGAGCAAGATACTGGAGTGGCTTCTTATATTAATCATTCCAACCAATCTTCTTTATGCGCCGTGTTCCCTCAGGATGTAGGCGATCATGGATCTCCACAATTTACCATTCTTTGTAGCTATTAATAACTAATGTCTTTTCGTTATTATCCTGAACCCTGTTCCGACACCCATTTACTTAATTTCATCAAATATGTTGGGCACTGTTTCCGTCTGTTCGTCTTACGTTCAATCTGTCCTGTGTCCAGATTTTCCAAACCCACCTTCCTCATCATTTTCCCCAAAAATTACAACTGTATGTTCCTGGTAGTATATATAAGTGTCCTTTTTGTCTCCAGTGTTTCTAGAACTTCGTTATTGTTCACATGTTAGGTACATGCTATTCTCATTATCCTTCTCTAGAACCATATATATGATACTTCCAATCACGTCTTCATTTTTGAGGAGATTGTTCGGCATCTACTGATACTACATAAAATATCGGTACTCTTTTCTTAGTGAATTGAAAATTGATACTCACAAAGCAAATTACTTTATTTTAAACCAAGCCTTGTAAAAATACAAAAATAGATAATTTAGACAATCTTTTAGAAGACGGCACAAAAATAGATAATTTAGAGAATCTTTTAGAAGACGGTACAACCTAAACATTTAGATGAATAAAGTCTATTTTTATTTCTCTTCAACTTTAGTGAAACGATGTCGAATGTTTTCTAAAATGTCGAATTCGTAAAAAACACTTCAATGTGGAAGTTACACAGAAAATGAAGAGATGTCTCGTTATTCTTTCATTCGAATGCGTTTTGCTTCAGGCTTTTTCTAATATTGGTAGAATATCAATTGCAAAGACAAAATATCAGTCAAAATAAATTTCAGAGAATTTATACAAGCACTTAACTCCTGAAAGTCATTTTTGCTGATAGATTTTCTCAAAGTTTTGCCAATGTCATTTTTAACTAATTCCAGAATTCTGTAAACAGTGCACAATTTGCAACGCAGATGTCAACAAAGTAAATAAAAACGCTTTTAGCATTAATATTTGCTTCTAACTTTACTTTTAATTTGTGCTTGATAATTTTTCTTTAAAAGGCATTATTTTTATGGAGCTGATTTCATGTTTTCTCTTAGGAAATGTTTTGTTTCTGAATGTTTTGCATTTTCACTTCGATCGGCTGACTTGATTTGTTTCACGTTTTCAACTGTTTTATTTACACAGGAAAGAAGAAAATGCCTTTTTTTCGATTGGGTATTTCTCTCGAATTATTACGTTACTCTTTACCTACATTTATAGTTTGCATTGCATAATTTTTTTACGGCTTACCAACACTTTTCTGGAATATTTAAAGCCGAAACAAAATTATTTTTGTAAGAAAAAGTATTTATTTACGATTAAATATTACACTAACAATTTTTGGAGAATAACAATGATTTTTTTCCAGATATGAGTCTAATTATTTAACCCATAGCTGGGGTGAATAGATAGATTCATAGCATTACAATGTGTTTTTGAATGTAAGTGAATGTAACGAACTCGATTGAAATTCAGTCTCTCCGATTTCTCATTCAGACCGCTATGCTTTGCACTCGTCCCTTCAGCCCCTCAACCTCCGGCGTCTTCCACTTTGGGTTGAGGCGCCCACTCGGTCTGAACCGAACTCAGGGGTAGCTGGCCGCACGCTCCCTGACTACCCGTAGATTGTTCGACCGGTCACTGGCCAAGTTCCGCCTGCTGCCAACGTTTTGTTAGTTTTTAGATCCAGTAAGCGGGATGTTGTCCATACGTTCACGGTCGATTGGGGATGTAGGCACGGCTGTGAGGGTGGGCAGAAGGAAAATTAGAATGTGGCAAACAAGGAAATAATATCTGCAGAAGCCAAACAACAATGGGTAAAATATTGATGTATTTTATATAAGAAAACAACATTAGAAAGGGTTTACAGAAAGGATAGAAAAACAATTAACATAAGAACAGAGGACCACTCCTCTACCAATTATACCAACAGAGATGTGTGTGTGTGTGTGTGTGTGTGTGTGTGTGTGTGTGTGTGTGTGTGTGTGTGTGATTAACTCGTTCCAAATCAACTTGGGAGGATATGTGACTCATAATTCCAGCCCTACGTGGAAGTGTAGCTTTTCAGTTGGTTGTCGTAAGTGAAAAACGTTAAGTTTCAGCGACTTTTCAATGCGACTGCTACAACGACGATGATATTTCTTGAAGTCCTTATCTCTGACTCGCCACTGGACCGACTCACTGCAACGACAGTCTCACTCTTTCTCTGTCTCTCATCGTCACTCTCGTCTCAAGCCCAAGTCTCCCCAACTCAGCAAAACTCGCGTTTATATAGCAAACCGAAGGTTATAAGTCAGGTTGTTCACGCGCTTAACACGAGTGTCGCCATAAGCAAAGTTTAAATTCAGATTTATTTCAAATCTCTTTGTGGATAAAATTAATTAATTCAATGTTCATTTCAATTGTCTTTTCGATTACCATATTCAGCGGATACAACTTATGTTTAGATCAGATTTCGCTAGCGGTAAACATACACTGATCTTACCTCTCCGGTCCAATTTACTTCAATATGTTTTTATCAAAAATATTATTTTCGTCTATTTTTTTTTAATGACCCAAATTAAACATCGCCTCCTGCCCTTTTTCATTTGTTTATAAACAAGTCCTCGCCAACACGATTTGAAATTTATTCTTTATCCATCAGCCGCCTCAAGTTTCATATATCATTGTTCTTGATTCTTTCCTATTAATAGCGCTGACACAATTTGTAATTTTCACGGAAGATCGTGTTTTCCATCTTCAATCAATAAACGTTATATTTGCGTGTGTGCATTCATGTGCGTCAACCTCTCTCTGTTAAAGCTATCCATTGCACTAGCCACACAGCAACTGAACCTCGCGATGCTGGAGTTGGTTGGGTGACTCTGATGTCGGGACTGACAGATAAACCTGAGCAAGCATATTTAGTAAAACAAAAATGCTTGTTTTCTTTTTTCGTGAAATATTTCTGTTTCAAACATTGATCAAAATGCGCAAAAATTCAATTTCATTTAAATACAGGGAGGACCTAATGTCTGGATACAAAGGCAAAAATAGTTATTTTCAAGAAATTAAATTTTTACCAATGTTTTATTGAATTGTAATGTTAATAAATATCACCTTCAATATGATTTCCATCATTTGTGATGCAAAGGTTGATGCGCTTTGCAATATTCACGTGAACTTGATGCAATAACTCCACATTTTAGCACATTCACTTTTTATCAGTTCAATTAAGTGTGTTGCATCTGGGATGTTCACTGTGTACATTTTATTTAGCGTACCCCAGAGAAAGAAGTTAATTCTTTCTTCTTTCGATCAAACCAAGTTTAATGTGTGACCGTCCAAAATCTATAGCTAATGGGATTTCTTATATAACCAGACTTTAGGAGACCATGTATTTTGACTTTTCTCTCTATTAATCAGAAGCTATCAACATTTGATCTTGAATTAAAAACGTGTTATATATTTATACTTCGGGGTGAGCGGTTGTTTGTCACATTTTGGACAACTGAAAATGTAATATACACAAGCTATTCCTTTGGATTACATCAATACATATTACAATCAATTACATATCTACGCGATATTTAGACCAGTGTTTTCCACTTGTGAGCCCTGTCATTTTAAATAGGCCGGTATTTTTTTCACATTTTTAAAATGTTTTCCAATATTGGCTACAAAAGGAAAATTCTGAAAGATATCTAAAGCTGTGAGAAGCTATTAAACTATTTTTCATTGATTTTCCAACTTCCTATATGACTGAATGTGGTTTCAGCGCAATTACACAGCTTCTTACTAAACAAAGAACCGCCTGCAAATTACAAAACGATGAGATCTAGGATGACTTCTAAGCAGTATGGAACCTAGTGTAAGAGCCTTAGCTAGCAAAGTCAAGCATCGCATGAAAAACATTGAGATAAGTTATCAAATGATCATAGAGTAAAAGCCTTAGCCAGTAAGCACCAAAGTCAAACATCACATTGAAAACATTGAGATAAGCTATCAAATGAACCTAGAGTAAGAGCCTTAACCAGGAAGCACCAATGTCAACCATCGCATTGAAAATATTGTGATAAGCTATCAAATGAAGGTAGAGTAAAAGCGTTAGCCAGTAAGCACCAAAGTCAACCATCACATTGAAAATATTGAGATAAGCTATCAAATGAACCGAGAGTAAGAGACTTAGCCAGTAAGCACCAAAGTCAACCATCACATTGAAAACTTTGAGATAAGGTATTAAATGAACGTAGAGTAAAAGCTTTAGCCAGTAAACACCAAAGTCATCCATCTCATTGAAAACGTTGGCATAAGCTATCAAATAGTTTTTTTTTTTTACATTTTAAACGTTGAAATTTACAATGGAAATGAAAACAGTATTAAAATTATTTTTTACTAATACCTAAGTGCTATCTTGTTATGAAAGATGAATTCCATGTAATATTCGAGGGCGTTGACAGAAACGGTTGTACCGAAATTAGCGCTGGTTGAAAAAAGGTGGGAAACAATGAATTGAACGATCGAAAAATATCGAAAAAATGCCAACAATAAATGTATATGTGTATATATATATATATATATATATATATATATATATATATATATATATATATGTATACTTGGTAACATTGTTTTTTTTTTTGTTCGGTACTGCGATTAGTACACATGTATATTCACTGGCTCAATATAATATAGATTTTCACACTAGAGAACCTAATCATTTACTAGTGTTATGGTGTTGTATTGAATTGGAATGCGATTACTTAATAATAATGCCCTGAAAATCACGTGATACCTCATGGCCGACAATAGCCCATTGTTGAGATTAGTTTACTTCCTGATTAGCTGTAAACGAAGATAGAGGTCGTAGCGAATTCCCGCTTAGATGCTGACGTAGAGAGAATTAGGCAATTGTAGTTAGAAGAAAATGAAATATATTATCCGAGATTGTCGTGTCTCTCTGTTCGAAATCATTAAAAGTAAAACCTTCTTTATATACGCCATTCCACATACTGTGATCTTTCTTCATTTCTGCTAGAATTTCTCTTTGTCGGATAAATAAAGGTGGCTGCCTCTGCCGTGAGGAACTCAGGTTCCTGCCGACCAGTGCAATTTTTTCTTTAATAAGATTTCTCAAATATTAAAGCCGGTGGGTGAAAATAAATAAATATACTGTTTAATATATAACTGCAGCACCTACTAAAATAAGTGTACCCACTAGAAATAACGTTTAAACTAATACATGTTTTATGAATAATCAAGAGTGGCCTCCCCTTGTTTTGGTACTCTTCTCTTTGAGAGAGCTATTTCTCTTTACTGGAACTATAAAACGTCACGATACGTGAACATTGTATTCTCAGCTGAATAAAGTTTTCTTAAAGTTTACACCTGCGTACTTTTGTCATAAGTATGTTGGTGTATAATATTTTGTATGATACACTTGTATATTCTAGTACTGTATATAAAAAGTTTTCAGACAAAATTTAATTATTTGATTCATCCTAGCCCTTCAATATATTAAGTAGTTAGTATATCCACCCCCCACCCCAAAAAATAACCTTTTGGAAAATAGAAAAAAAAAACTAGTTTTTTCTTTCTAAGCCAATATATTAATGCCAATTTTAATAAAAGTTTTTTTTTTCGGTTGCTTCGTTCACTGCGTACAGGTAAAAATCCGTTGATATATAAGCCAAGTAGGTCCTACTAATATAAATTATTAAAACTGATCCACAAAGAGAGCTCAATGTATTTATTATAACAGGATATAAATTACACAAAAGAGAAAACCAATTACTTAGATTACTTACAATTCTTTATCCATATTTTTTTAAATGCATTTTTTAAATTTTGGTTTGTTTTCTTAATAATTTAAGTTATCTTTAATATATTAAATGGATAATATATTTATCTTGCTTCGAAATCCTGCTGAGTCTATGAACTTATACTTATTCACTGGGAGTCTAAAGGATTAACAAATATATATATCTATATATGTGTGTGTGTGTGTGCATCTGTGTGTGTGTTTGTGTGTTTGTTTGTGTGTCTGTGTGTGTGTGTGAATAAAAGAAAAGAGGAAAAAACAATCTTAGCCGCCGCGTTTAATCCTCTGATGGACTTTATCAAGGCAAATGTAGGATTTATTTTGTTGCACGTGTTCATATACAAAAACAAGGACGTCATTGATTTCTCAACACATTTAAATTTGAGGACGGCCATGGATATTCATCGGTGGGGTTGAAAGCTCAGTCAAAACATGTGGAGGACACAAAGTGCCATAATTCAAAATTAGGTAAGTCATAAGTAAGAGAGTAATATTAACAAAACTATTTCTTAGGAAATAAACCCTTACAACTGTCTTGATAAGTAACTCAGGGGCTGAAAGGCGTCAGCTAAGAAAAGCTTCCCCTCTTGTCTTTTCATTCATTCACTGATACACCCAACCTGAAAATCATTTACACACACACACACACGCGCACACACAGATATATATATATATATATATATATATATATATAAATATAATTATTTATTTTAAAAAAAAAATTATAACATAAATATGTTATAAAATCACTACAAAAATAGCCATTTTGTTTCAACACCCTCGGTGTCTTATCAAGTGATGACGTTGAATGTAAAAATGTTTTTACATTCAACGTCATCACTTGAGGTGAGGGTGTTGAAACAAAATGGCTATTTTTGTACTGATTTTATAACATATTTATGTTATATTTTTTTTTTTTTTTAAATAAATAATTATATCTGCTCTACTTTGTATTGAGCACTCTTTTAAGAATAGTAATTGTTGGTTATTGGAATTCATTCCATATACACCAATCATATACTTGGATATATATATATATATATATATATATATATATATATATATATATATATATAGAGAGAGAGAGAGAGAGAGAGAGAGAGAGAGAGAGAGAGAGAAAGACTGAGGGACAGAGATAGATAGACAGATAAACATGTCTTTGTGTACGTGTTACATTTTTGACAAGATTTCTAGCATATTTAACATTTGTCATAAAACAGCTATGTTAGTCGACTATGGCCTTATCACCTTCCGATACTATTTAAGTAAATAAAATTTTCCTAAGAATTACAGCTTTGACGAACGAGCTCCCTAGTGAATACTTCCTTGAAGACTATTATCTTAACAACTCCAACTCAAAATTCAGTCGTTAACTATCCTCTCTATACTCATTAATCTTCACCTTTTTACCACATTCACTTGCATTTAGCTCACATACTCAATCTAGTCATCATGAGTAAACTTCAACCTTCTATTGTGTGAACTTTAGTTAAAAAATAAAAAAATAAAAAAAGAGAAAGGAAAAAATGCTATTCCTTCACTAAAATAGTTCTGGTTTTGTTTTGATTAATTCTTCAAGGGATTTTCGATAACCTGATAATGTTGATATTGCTGTGGCCTGTTTAGGGGTCAGAAAGAAAGAGACGGAAGACGAAGGTAGGTTGAAAAAGTATATTGAAGATATATACAAAACAATCGTGTTAGTAATAAGTAGATTAGCACTGCATCTACTACGCCACTCTACTTCACACTCTCCACTTCACTCTATGCGACTTTCACATTTTGTATTTATGAGAGGCGGAAGAGTTCATTCTCCTGTAGGAGGGTTTACCACAACAGATATTTTGATAGATGACCGTTGACTTTTATTCACGCTTTTACATATCTTACTTTTAAAACTCAAGGGCGTCTAGCCTCACCAGAAAGGCCTGGTGTGAAAACCGATGATCGGACAATGAGGTAGGTAGTACTTTATTGATTGATTTTATTTAGCGGTATACCAACACCTCTGTAGGTTATTTAATGCCGACATCTAAATATTTTGAACGCTTTCAACTACAGACTACCTGTATTGTTGGTCATTTTACTATAAATGTGTATTGTTGATAATTTTACTATAAAATTTATTTTTATACTTTCATATTGTTTCATTTTTGTTTGGGGGGTTCAATATTTGGCCATAGTTGGGACCCTAACAGGTACTGCCACCCAGGGTCAAGGTGCAGGCATTAACAGGTGGTTCCACGCTCCTGAAAAACTCCTTGCTGCCGAATGTAGATAGTTCTGAATTACATGGTATCAGTAACAGTCTTATAAAGGCCTAACATTATTATATATCATTAATACATATAATAGTGCATTTAAAATGCACAAGAGACAGCGCAGAACGTTACGTAATATAGTGATAGATATATGCCTGTGAGTTACTGGAAATTTTGACCTTTGTAGCTTAAAATATACGACAGTCTTTCCGATGGAAAAATAAAAGAATTCGAATTCGTATTTTGCCAAATATTTGTTTGCATTCCACGACGTTTAGTTACGGTCGGGATATTTGGGTTGGAAAGCAAGTGTAAGGAGAATAAAAAAAATAAACAATGAAAAATTAATGATGGCTGACAAACCTTCATTAAAATAGATAATATTATGGTTTATAATCTCCAGCTGGTTGGACACATGCCGCCCACCAAATGATTTTATGAGGCTCACAAGACGATAACAAAGGTTATTTCCAAATGTCCACTGAAAATTAAAATGGAATCGTTTTCGTTATATGTTGCAGAAAATCGTAATCTGTTCAAAACCGCAATAAAAGAAATCAAAAACGGAAACCATTATTTTTTATTTTTTTTTATTTTTATTTTTTTTATAGCAAACCACATTTTTCGAAAAGCTAGAAAATAGAGATATGGCGCTTTGCCTTACAAGAGAGACACCTAAGTTTTACTTCTCCCACGGATGTATATTAATGAATAAACATGGGCACAGTCTAAAATGCACATAGGTATCACTGTTCCTGTATTTACATTAACTGTAGATAAACATATATAACGTTAACTGTTATTTCTACGCTTCGTTATAAACGTCTCACGAGATTTATCGAAAACTTCTTATAAATATTTATTATAGGAAAATTGTGCCACAGTCACTGTCATGTAAAAGGAGGGACATCACAAAGCAATCTAGGATTCATTTCTTTGTTTCTAACGAATTGTTTCCTTCCTTTTCTCAGCACCTTGATCAGCTTTTCCAAGGCTTCTTTCGCTAATCTAATGCATGTTCGGATCTCGGTATAAAACTACAGATAATATGGGCATATTTTTTTTATTTATATCAAAGTTACCCTTGAGTTGAAGGACTGTTGGAACTTAAGCTTATCTCAGGCTTCAAGTGGAACTCGTCTATACGAACCTTACTGCGCCAGTAAGTATCTGACGGCTCCTCTTATTCTCTGTATTATGATTAAATTATGATTATTATTAAATGATCAGGCTGAAAATGGTATACTGCTGACATATCTGGATTAGAGCTGCCCAGTTCGCTCTCTTGAAAATCCAAAAGTGTCTCCGAGGTCTTGTGGTTTCACACAAACGAAACTTTGCAAGCCTCTCGATATTTCCATGGACAATTTTCAGACGAGCTACATTTCTGGGTTCTACCATTTCCTTCTACTCAGGTTAGACAATTCATTGTAAACTTTTATTTAAACCATAGCTGGATCCAAAAAAAACTGTTTTCCTGTCTCTTCCGAGAAATAGCAATGGATTTCAGCCAGTTCCGCTTTAAATACCGATAACCGTACTTTACCGTCATATCTTTGGTTTGGTTTGTTTTACAGCATATCAACCTCAATGGATTATTTAATGCCGACAAGATTTTTATTGCTGGTAATATTTTTTTCAAAGATGTATTATAATATGTTTCTCTTCTAGCTGGTCATTTTTTTTTCAAAAAAGTGTATTGCTGGTATTAAACCATTTTTTATACTTCTTTGACCACAGTTTGGGTGTTAACTAGGTACCTCCACTTTTTCGGCATAAATTATCGATACCTGAGTTTAAAATGCATTTTTTAAAATGAAAAAATATGCTTGAATATTTCATTTTAGTTTTACTTGAAAGTTGAATCATTAAATTTATTATTTCCATTAAGTAAACAATTCTGGTATATTTCAGATAGAAACTATATACATTGGAATGTCAAATTTAATTTTAAATTTTTAAATTTTCAAAAAACCCGCCATTTTCTTAATTTTAAGAAATTTGTAAACAAACACAAATTTATCGATTTTAAAAATATTTAAAAAAATTTCTGACACGTCATTTTAGTAAAATTAGAAAATTTAATGTTAAATTAATCTGATTTAAAAAAATATTACTTAATTATAGCATAAAAAAGAAATATACAACGAATTATTAACGATTGGTACCGTAATTTTGATCCCGATACTTGATCCACGTGTTGATTGACAAGTGATGACAGCTACGACGGATGACCATAAATGAAAATTACTAGAAATCTGAGTTAACCCTTTTATTTTTAGTTTTACTGTTATGTCTATTTATTAGAATAAAGGGACAAAACTCTTTTTATAATAATGGCAATTTCAGTCTACCGTACATGGAAATAAGGAATGTATTAAGTAGAAAAATACAACATAAAAAATTATTTGAAAAAAAAGTGGAATCACTAAATTTATTAAACTTGGCAATTTTGAACTCGTAAATTTTGTTTCTACTTAATTACTAATTATCAAAAGGAAATAAGCTAATACAGAGTTTTGCACGATTTTTAAACTATTATAAATTATTATAATCAAAATGTAAAACAAATAAAAAATTCTTGTAAAATTTAATTATTCATCAGAAAAAATTTATTTCTTCAGGCAATAATGACCTTAATATTACTTATTTACAAAAGCAATTAAAAGCTTTTCTAATTAAGTAATATCATAGTTTTATTGGATTCATTATTTTTCTATTCAAAGCTCATTTTACAAAAGTTGGAACAAATTAGAAAAAAAAAAGTAGGTGATTTACCATCTCCAATGACTCTTACTTTAAACAAAAAAAAATTGTAAGGAAATAAAAAGAATTGAAAAAAATTTCGGGAAAATAAGTAAGTGGGGTGTAACATATTAAAAAAAAAAATATTTTTTACTAAAATTTACTAAAAAGAAATATTTCAAAAATAATTTCATTCATTGGTGAAATAAGTCCTGAAAATTTCATTAAAATCGGACAATTACTTTAATTTTACAAGAATTTCCAAATCAATGGGTTTTCAACGGGAAAAAAGCGCAAAAAAAAAACAATGTTATTTTTACAGCACCGCGATGACGTAAAAAAAAGAAAACTTTAACCAAAATTTCGAACGTGTTAAAAAATATTAAAAAATATCAAAAAATAATTAAAATACACTTTGGTCTTTCATCTTAATAATAACATAAGCGTTTTGACGATAAAAATTTATTTTCGGTAAGTTTGTGGCATTTGTTTATTACGCTATGCTGTTTTCCCGCGAAAAAGTGGAGGTACCTAGTGTTAACTATTTGCCCATAGCAGGGACGTTAACAGGGGCTAGCACCCCGGGTCAGGGAAACACCGGCAATTAAGAATTCGTTCCATGCTCCTCAAAACCTCCTGATCAGAGACCTATCTGCTGGATTTGTCAGGTCACGGACGTAGTTTATCGTCTTACCCAGGACGCGGGCGTAATTTATCGTCTTACCCAGGACGTGGATGCAGTTTATCTTCTTAACTTTCACATCCAGGACCTGACATGCCATGCACACTGAAGCAAGCGATCCCATTCCCTTTCTATTCCACTAATGTGAAGTAAGTTCTACACGAAGGTTTTCTTTTCATGGATCGGTATATTGTGGAATCAACTCCCAAAAGGATTTTTAACCGCTCATTGTAACCTTAACCTCTTCAAGTCTAGGGTTAACCGATATCTTTGCTACGTTATTATCATAACCGGTGCTTCTTACTTTTAACGCTCACAGAAAAAAACTCATTCAGTAACCATCTAACTCGAGTCGCTTGAAGGTGAATATTAGTAAAAAGTAATCGTCATTGTAAAACCACTGCTGTTATTACGGTGCAGCCTATTTTACACTGGGGCGGGAATAATATGAACCTCCATGAAAAACGACTGCTCACGCCTCCATAGACTAAGTAGTTGCAAAGAAAAGGAACTACAATAAAAATGAAATTCTAGTGAATAATATAAAAATAATAATGGTAATACTACTAATACCACTTCTATTTTTACTACTAGTACTACTACTACTACTACTACTAATAATAATAATGGTAATACTATTACTAATAGTACTACTACTAATAATAATATTAATGGTAATACTACTAATACCACTACTACTATTACTACTACTAGTACTACTACTAATAATAATGCTAATACTACTAATACCAATACTACGAGTACTACTACTACTAATAATAATAATGCTAATACTACTAACACCACTACTACTAGTACGACTACTACTAGTACTACTACTAGTTCTACTACTAATACTACTACTGCTAGTACTACTATTACTACTACTAATAATAATGGTAATACTACTAATACCACTACTACTATTACTACTAGTACTACTACTGATATTACTACTGCTGCTACTACTACTACTACTACTACTACTACTAATAATAATAATAATGGTAATACTACTAATACCACTACTACTATTACTACTAGAGTACTACTACTAATAATAATAATAATGATAATACTACTAATACCACTACTAATAGTACTACTACTACTACTAATAATAATAATAATGGTAATTGCTTTATCTAAGGAATTGGAATATTATTCCATCTAAAGCTTCTATTCCCTTTTCTTACCTCATCGCTTTAAAATTATTGAACAAGGCATCAAAGTAAAACAAGAATAGAAAAGTCGAAAACAATACCGATAGCAAATGGGTGTGATTTTCTACCATCGAGACTTCAGGGTGGGTTAGGATGGTGGCCTCATCCCACAGATGAAAGGCTCCCCGAATGAATGTGCTTATCACCAAGTTGCCATGTGCTAATATGGCGCCCGTGGTTGCTCGCCTGTCTAGACGTGTTTCCGGTCAGGCGCGATGACAGTGTAACCCAACCCACCACAGGTCAACTCAGAAGATACGGGTCAAGACAGTTGGGTAAATTAGAAATTGAACACGATGATGGCAAAAACCGAGGAATAAACAGTGTGGTCCGAAAGTTTTGTCGCCCGCTTCCCCATCGTCCAAATTGTAAGAGATTGTGTCAGCCATCTGAAATAGAAAATTATATTATGTGGCAAGACTTTCGGAACACGCTGTACAGTGCTAATGTTAGAAAGTTTTAGCAACGGAAGAAAAACGTACAGAAGAAGAAGGAGAAGAAGAAAAAATTGAGCAATGTAAGAAAAGTAGAGGATATTCAAAAAGATGTTTGATATTTTCAGAGAAAAAAGGGATGAACGAATTCGATATGAAAGATGACGAAATAAATATAAACGAAAGAGAAAAGGTAAAGAAAGAAAGAAAGGAAAGAAGGAAGGAAGGAAGGAAGGATAAAGAAAGGAAGAAAGAAAGGAAGGAAGAAAAGAAAAAGAAAGAAAGAAAAAGAAATAAACAGAAAAGAAAGAAAGAATAAAGAGTGAAAAGAAGTCAAGATGGGAGAAGAAAAGAAAAACAAAGAACGTGAAAGAAAGAAAAACAAAATGAATAATAAAGAAAGAATAAAAGAGAGAAGGAAGGAATAAAAAAAAAGACGGAATAAAGAAAGATTTGGTTGTTTTTTTTTTGTTTTACCGCATATCAACTTCATTGGGACAGGATTAGGAGTTTTTATCAAGAGTCAAATATATTGATGGTTATATTATTTTCTTTTTAAATGTATTGCTTGTAATATTTTTTTCAAAAATATATTGCTGGTATTTTTTTTTTCAAAAGATGTACAGCTAGTAATATTTTTTTTCCAAAATGTATTTTTTTTTTTAACAAAACCTATTACTGGTAATAATTTTTTTCAAAAATGTATTGCTGGTAATATTTTTTTTCCATGTACGGCTATTAATATTTTTTTCAAAATTTATTCTTGGTAGATTTACTATGTAAATCTATTTTTATACGTTCATAGTGTTTTCATCGTAGTTTGAGGGATAACTATTTGTGCATAGCTGGGATCCTAACAGGTGCTACCACCCTGGGTTTGTAAATGAAAGAAATCATTGAAAGAGTATGAGAGAGGCTTAGAAGAAAGAAACAAATGAACACAGACTAATGTCGAAACGAAAAAGACAAACAAATGAAAGAAAGAAACTTAACGGAAACATAAAATGTGATTTCACACTCTGTCCAAGTCAATATCTTCAATGTTCTTTTGATTGGTACGTTTCTACATTTTTTGGGGTGTTTTTCATTATATAATCTTTAAAAGTTACTTTGTTATGTCTCTTTTCTGTTTTGGGCTCTTCCAAAATAACATACAATAACAAAAATTCAATCTGTAATGATAACAAATCGTTCCGGAAGCTCAGAAAAATGGGCACTTATTAAGAAAGTTATTAACGATAAAATAAAATCTTTTGTAGCTGTCTATATTTCTGAGATGGGGTATTATGTACATTATTTACATTATTCGGACTATTGTCCTCATCTTTGTAGCCATATTTATCACAATGTTTCGGCCGTTGTACACTCCGGCCTTCTTCAGGTGGTTGGAATGGGGCGGACTGTTCTACTTCCACGTGCCATGTCTAATAGATGTCAGTTATCTCCTGTTAATTCCCCTCTCCACGTTCTCCACGCCCTTAAACAGGTATGTCACAGTGGATAAAGGTGTTAGTTAGATCCTGTGACAGGATCCAAAGAGTGTGAGTTCAATACCTGGTTAAGGCGTTGGAGAACTTGGAGAAGGGAATTTACAGGAGATAATTGATGTGACATCCATTAGACATGGCACGTGGAACTAGAACAGTCTACCTCAGCGCGCGAAATAAAGGGTTCAACCACCTGAAGAAGGCCGGAACGTACAATGGCCGAATCGTAGTGATAAATATGGCAATAAAGATGAGGATGATAGTCAGGGCAATATAAATAGTTTTAAACATTAAATAATCTTGGTGTATGGGATTTTCTCCGATCCACATGCATAAAAAAACATTGTGGTTCATCTTCCTTATCTTAAATTAAGAATAAACGGCCATATACTTTTATTAATTTGTACCAGTTTTTTTTTAAAAGATTAAAATGTATATATAGCTTTGTTCGTTTATAAATATATTTTTAAATGGTAGTTATTTTAAAACGTAACATTTATTTGTGATACCATTAGTTTGGTTTGATTTGATTTGGTTTGGTTTGTTTTACGGCATATCAACCTCAAAGTGTTATTTAATGTCGCCAAGATTTTTATTGCTGGTAATATTTTTTTAATGTATTACTGGTAATATTTTTTCTTCAAAAATATGTTGCTGCCAATATTTTTTTCTTCAAAGATGTGATGCTGGCAATATTTTTTTCCTCAAAAATGTATCGTTGGTCATAATTTTTTCTTCAAAAATCTATTGCTGCTAATAATTATTTTTTTTCAAAAATTAATAGTTGGTATTAAAACATTTTTTACACTTTCATAATGTTTTGACCCCAGTTTGGTGGTTAACTATTTTCCTATATTTGGGACACTAACAGGTGCTACCAGCACAGGTCAGGGTGAGCCAGGGAACACCAGCATTTAAGAGGTGTTTCCGCGATCATCAAAAAGCCCTGATCAGGGGCCTTACCGTTGGATGTAAATTATCGACTTGCCTATGATGGAGATATGTTAGGGTCTGTGACTTTTTCTAGCTAAGATAAATTTAGAACACATGAAGACCAGTCCTTCTCAAATCCTCATGGCTTTGTGTCACCTTTTCTGTGAATGGGAAAAATAAATATTGCCTTTACCCAGGATGACGTAGGCCATAGTTTAACCAAGGATGCCTCATATTTTTATTTTATTTTTTGGTGGGGGCGGGTGTCTAACCACTCTGCGCGCGTACAGTGGGCGTATTCTGAAGCCCCAGCCGTCAGGGCGAGGACATCATTGGAGTCGTGGCTTAAAGATTATTCCAGGTTTACAGGAAAATAAACAAACAGGAATTTAATACTTAAAATTCGAGACAATAATTTTAAAGCTTGAACGAGGTCTTTAAAAATAGCTGTTGATCTGCGATGATGCAAATTAAATATTAAGAAAAAATGCATTCAAAATTCAAAGGGAAAATTTGCAGAAATCTGAATTTTTGTTCACAAATACTTCAGAGAAACATGTGTGTTAACAAAGTAAAATTAAAATGGAGAGTCAAATAAAATAGAAACATATTTATAGTGGAATACAAGAAAGTAAGAAATTTAAACATGAAACGAGAGTTGGATTTTAATCCGATGCGAATTACAAATCATTTTCTTGAAGTTGATTACTGCGTTTCTGTCAGTTCATGACGCATAAAGTACGAAACAAAGATATGAAGTTCGTCCTGGGTAAAACGATAAACTACGTCCGCGTCCTGGGTAAGACGATAAACTACGTCCGCGTCCTGGGTAAGACGATAAACTACGTCTATGTTCTGGGTAAGACGATAAAGTACGTCTGTGTCCAGGGTAAGACGACAAAATACGTGCGTGACCTGGCAAGTCCAACAGCAAGGCCACTGATCAAGAGGTTTTGAGGAGCGTGGAACCACCTTTTAATTGTTGGTGCTCCCAGGTCCAACCTGACGCGGGTTGGTAGCACATGTTAGGGTCCCAAGTATCGGCAAATAGTTAAACCCAAACTGGGGTCAAAACTCTATGAAAGTGTAAAAACAGGTTTTAATTTTTTGAGGAAAATATATTACCAGTAATACTTGTTTGAAAAGAAAAAAATATTACCAGTCATAAACTTTTGAAGAGAAAAATATTACAATACATTTTTGAAAAAAATATTACCAAAAATAAAAATCATGTTGGCATTAAATAACCCATTGAGGTTGATATACCGTAAAACAAAGCAAAGCAAATCAAAGATATGAAGGTAGAGTACGGTTATCGGTATTGAACGTGGAATTGGCTGGCCTAGTTTAGAATCCAGCGAAGTCCATGTCACTTTATATTAGTGCCCATGGAAGAGGCATGAAAACAATTGTCGTTGACCCAGCTATCGGCTAAAAAAAGGGTTACAATGGATTGTCTAAACTTGAGTAGCAGGGAACCTAGGTAAAAAGTGTGGAGAATATACCTGTTTTTATTTTCCCTTTCCCCCCTAATGTCTTTTCATTGCGTTCCTCGGCCAGTAACCACTTGCGCCAAAGATGCATTGAGATAAACAATGATGCATCCAAATGTTAAGCAGAATATTAACCGACAGAATAAAAAGCATCTTTAGAAACAACGAAAGAGTATCGAATTTTTAGGTGATATCAACCATCCTATATAACAGTGAATGCTGGGCAATCCCCTCAAAGATGAAGAGACTTAAAGCACTAGGAATATGGTTCTACAGAGGGATACTGATGATAAAATGGACCAAATATGGGACCAATGAGAAAGTACTAGAGAAAATAGAAACAAAACGCAACTTATATATAACATCAGGAAGATACAGTTGAAATTTCTAGGGCACATAATGAGGCAGTAGGGCTTAGGAAGTTTGATACTCACAGGACAGATAGAAGGCAAGAGTGATAGACGAAAACACACATACATATGTGACACTATTTAGCTGTCGCGTGAAAATTAAAAACGAGAAATATTTAAGGCGAGAAGAAGCTATCACGAAAGACAAACTGAGCGATGTTATTTTTTTTTAACAAAAGAAAAGTTGTAAAGATTTTATTTTCATTAGCGAAGTAAAGTATTTTTTTTTCGCAGAAGATAGGAAATTCTTAAGATCTCGGATCTGTCGGAATTAATTTATGCTACAAGGCGGCGAATAAAAGATAGCCATCTGCCCATGCCAATAATGAAAATTTCAAATTGGTCAAGTGGCCTACAAAACAGAATTCTGGAAGATACTCGTAATCAGGTCACGTACTGACCAAGAACGGCATCAGCTGAGGCCACTCAAGTAAAAGGGAAGAATAAACCATTAACTATCTTTCGGAGATATCATTTGGTTTTGGGAAAAGACACCTGTTTTTATTTAGAAACTGGACATGATAAAAGTTTTTTACCGGGACAGATAATTGGCGACAGGGGGAAAATACGTTCTGTTGACCATCCATTTAACGCTTGGTGAACATCTCGTTGATAAATTCCAGATGACATTCGGTTAAGATAGAGATTAAGGGCCACACTACGTGTCGTACGGGTGTGGTGAAAAAAAAAAGAAGATAAATTTTATCCTTTGAGCGATAATTGTAAACACCCGCGCTGCCGAGCGTCATTGGCCGAGTGGTGGCGTGAGCGGTGGGCGAAGGTAAACATATGAGAAGGAGGGGAGGCTTGTTGACGCCCCTGAGGAGATTGGTGTGAGATACCACTATGAGAAAGAAATGAAACCTGTTGACGCCCTCTGAGGGGAATGGTGTGAGATACCAATATGAGAAATGAAGAATTGGGAGGACAATTCTCTTAAGAACCCCTCTAAAGCAAAAAGTAATGGACTTCCAAAAATGAAAAGTGATAAATTTTCCTGTCCAAAAACAAAGAAAATCCTTATTGTGGATTTAGAATTATCGAGGAACCCAAACCACGACAAACCCACACACGGTTTTGGTCGGCGTCCATATAAACGGAGCAGACAGCAGACAGTGGAGATTTGGAGAGTTGCAGTTGGAGAGAGAGATGCAGACGCAGAGTTGAGCTGTGAGCTCTGAGACCATCTTCGCAGGAAGCTGACTGAAAGTCCACGCAGTCCGACTTAAACTTCTAACCAAAAACAATTTATTTTTGAAGAACGACTTAGACTCACACCACCAAAGCAAGTTTTACGAATATCACCTGAAGATACAAAAAACCAGTTATTGAAAAACAACTTAAGATATTAAGACTCGCCTAACAAACGCAAAGTGTCACGTATTCATAGAAGCGGTTCGGGAGAAAAACGCAGTCCTGTATTCAGCAACCAGATATAAAAATAATTGTTATTCTTTTTTTAACACATTTGAATCTTTCGAGTTGTTACTTTATTTTCTTATACATATGCTTGTGCGATGTCACCTTTGTTCGAATTCGGCTTGCATTACGGCACGGCCACTGATTGATTTCGTCTACCTAAGAGCAAATCAAAACGTGGGTAGGTTAGACTAGAAATCAAAGGGGTTACTTCGGTAACCAGAAGTTGGAGGCGAGCTGGGAACGATAAAGCTGATACTGAATCTAACCAGATTCGCATCCAAATCAGCCAAGGGTTAGAACGTCACATTTGGTGCCGTAACAACAGAATCACGTCACATTTGGCGCCGCGACCAATACCAAGTCACATTGGTCGTCACAGGATATCACGGGCGCGTGAGAGGCCGGGGTGACCTCACACACACACACACACACACACACACATATATATATATATATATATATATATATATATACATATATATATATATATATATATATATATATATATATATTCTGGCACCAAATTATATATATATTTATATATATATATATATATATATATATATATATATATATAAAACTGAGCATAGAAGTCAACACTTAGAGGCGACAGTCTGTTTCATGCTATATGCAATCGTCAGGTCTGTCGCCTCTAAGTGTTCACTTCTATGCTCAGTTTTATATTTACACACGCTCTATCTCTGATATTGAGCACTTTGTCCCATAAATATAGCACACCTTAAGACGATATTTCTTAATATATATATATATATATATATATATATATATATACATATATATATATATACATATATATATATATACATATATATATATATATATATATATATATATATATATATATATATATATATATATATATATATATATATACTAAAACAGCGTATTACATACTTGGTGAACAGAGTTTAGGAGAAATAAGGTAAAGAGAAAATTTATTAATAGATTCAAAGAAGACGAAATTGTGGAGAGCCATCATCACCTACTTCATGAGGAGACATTGGCATATAACGAAGATAGGGTGAAAAAAAAATTCAGAAATACAACCGGAGTTCACTTCATTATCTTGCTCATAATTCACAGTTAAAAATGCTTACGGAGAAATCACGCTGAAAGACTCATTGTCAATTTTTCATCAAAGGTAAGCATTGTCGAGACTTGTCAGTTATAAGATGAGTCATCTCTTGCGAACTGTATGTAATACATGCGAAAATAAGATGTGTACATAGAAACTGCTACATCTTTATATGTTGAGCGTTATTCACATTATGTACATGTTGATTCACAAAAACGTCAATGTATATATTGTCACTCGATCTTTAGGCATGATACATACCCATATATATATATATATATATATATATATATATATATATATATATATATATATGCACACACACACACACACACACACACACACACACACATATATATATATATATATATATATATATATATATATATATATATATAAATGATAGATTATGACGAATATACACGAGTTGGTATATAGTTTTAAGGCATAATGTATTTATTGGTAAAATTGCGTGTAAATGTAAGAGTGAACACTGATGTCAACGCCTAGCGGCTACAGACTTTTTCATGCTTATTAGGCAATCTTCTTGCTATTTACATCTTTCTGTATATAAATACATACTTATATAAATACATACGTATATATATATATATATATATATATATATATATATATATATATATGTGTGTGTGTGTGTGTGTGTGTGTTTGTATATATTAAGTTTTGCAAAAATAATGTCGTTTTCTGGCATAGTAACATATGTGAGAAAACAACATTATTTTTGCACCAACCTAATACACACACACACATACATATATATATATATATATATATATATATATTAATTATATATATATATATATATATATATATATATATATATATATATATATATATATATGTGTGTGTGTGTGTGTGTGTGTGTGTGTGTAATTTGGTATCGGAATTTAATTATTGGGTATATTCGGCAGCGAGTTGGCAAAACTTGTATTTTCCCTTAAACGATGTATCTCCGTATCTGCCTTTGTATTAGTCAATTTCGTCTGTGCTGAATAAGGGAGAATCTTTTCCCAAAATCTTTTTCAGGCAGACCCTTTCGCAATATAGTGATGTTAAGCGCCATCAATAAACTGCTTTTGTGTGCATTGTGGAAGGGACTCTGCTATTCACGAAGAGATTTCTAAGGATACAAGCAATTCTGCATCTGAACCACTATCCAGAATCAACCAAATTCTGTCGGAATGAAAGAAGAAAATTGGGCGATTTTTTTTTGTTGTGGTGGGGGGGTATTAAATATTATTTTTATTTGTCTTCCTTAAGAAGAAAATACATTTGAGAAAGCGCTGATGCCAAATGTCCCGACGATAAAAATGACAAGTTTCAAATATAATATCCCCAAATATTGCAAAAGTGGCACAATGCGGTATGCAAGTTGGTGTGTAACGCCAAATCTGATCATAGAAAAGTTAATTTTAAATCCATCGGACATTGGCGATTTTAATAATAATAATAATAATAATAATAATAATAATAATAATAATAATAATATAATGGCTTTAGTATAAGATTTAATATAAAATCTAGTATAAAATTCGGATAAAATTTGCTCTTTCGTTTCAATAGGGAGAAACCAGCCTAAAAACAGATATTAACTCTTCAATATTAAATATAATACAGATATGTATGTGTGCCTGTATGTGCGTGCGTGAGTGTGTGTGTGTGAAAATCTGGTTTTGAATAACATAAATCTGTATTATGACAATATGACTGAAGTAAAAATGAAAACTTTTCTTTACCGACACATTTCTTCTTCTCTTGGACTTTATCAAGGCAAATTAATTCTTTTATATTCTCTCATATTGTCGCTTATACATTCTTATTAACACACAAGGAAGACAACGAGAAAATGAGTTTTCAGCAACAACATATGACCGCATAAAATTCGGCGTCATCTGACTGGCACAAGAGACAAAAACGAATAAGTTGGATAATATTTATCTGGTGCCATGACCAAAACATTTGGTGATACTCTAGCTGAAGTTGGCAATGTCAATTAGATGTGAAATTTACCAAGTTAAACAAAAAAATGTCTTAAATAACACACACAATTAAGGTGATGAATATAACATCAATCACATAGGCCTGACGATTGCATCTTGCATGAAACAGACTGTAGCACATCTTAAGACTATATTTCTTCATATATATATATATATATATATATATATATATATATATATATATATATATATATATATATCTTAGATTGATAACAAAATTATCCTTCATAAATCCTATAACAAAAAACAATTCGCTGTTAGAGAAAGACTCTATATAAAACATCTCGGAGCCAGTATTTTTCTTAATAATCTTAATCTTGATAAGCCCAAAATACTTGAAAATGGCCAAAGAAGTAGCCGAAAGCTCTTGGGACAAAAGACAACACAGATTTTTTTTATACTTCTTTACGCCCAATAAGCAAAAAGAATTAAGAATGCTAGAAAAACTCACATTCTTCTTTATCTGTTATATTCAAACTAGTATGTTTGAAAGAAAGGTTACTGCCCAGAAGTATATCATATCATATCCGCATTCCATCATATCCAGTGTACCTCTTATCTGTAATACAACATATCCGGAATACCACATATCCGAAATCCCACATATCCAGGAACTTGCATTTCAAGAACAAAAATGGTAATGCCGAAAATGTGGAGAAGGCTTTTAGAAGAGAAAAAAATTCTCATGCAATCAGCGATTAAAAAATTCTCGTTACATTATGTATTTTTTTTTTTTTTTTACATACGCAGCAAAAATTATTTATGAATTTTCATTAACGTCACATAATTTATTTCTTTTTACTTCAAATCATTTCCGTTATAATTCACTCACCATTATCTTATTGTTTTTACTATAAAACATTGAAAATAAATGCATTTCTTCTTTTATTTTAATCCAAATATAACCTCTCATATCCGGACATTGTAACCAATTCCTCATATACGGAAGGCCTTCAGAGTCCGGTTGTCAGGTATTCTACTGTATATATATATATATATATATATATATATATATATATATATATATATATATATATATATATATATATTAAAATTTAACTGAATTAAAATATATTTTTCGCTATACAGTAATAACCTTGTTTAAAAAATGGAAGCTAAAAATTTCAAATTTAATTTTGTAATTAAATTAACAACATTAGTTCCATTTTATCTTCAAGCGAATATTGGAGCAACTTATTTTTTTAAAATATACTGAGTTTTAAAGGCACAAAAAAAATCATAATTCACTGTTTCCTAGGATATAGAGAAATCCAATCATTCAGACAAGGGGTGGTAGCGTGTTCATTTTTATTAACTTTTGTTGTATCAGTTATTAGTTACTAGTTTTTAAAACATGGTTATTACTGTGTAGCGAAAAAGCCATATTTTAAACCATTCAATTTATATTTATGCTCTGTAAATTTACATTAAGCACAGTTTTGTAAAACTAAAACTAAAAATTATCAACAAGAACACCGGGTTATATATCTTACTGTTCTTTCTTTTTATTTATACATACATACATACATACATATATATATATTGGCATGATGATAACTTCAAACACACACACAATATATATATATGTACACACACACAAATATATATATATATATATATATATATATATATATATATATATATATATATATATATATATATATGAAGAAAAATATACGGAAAAAAACAAACAAAAATCCTTATATGCAATTACGCGGTTTTAATGTTAATATAATGTCAACGTCGGACGTTTCGGTCTAATAAACATTATATTAACATTAAAACAGCATAATTGCACATAAGGATTTTTTTTTTATATTTTTCTTCATACTGTCGGATCTATATCCATATATTTGCTTATGTATGTATATATATATATACACAATATATATATACATACATATATACGTATATATACATATATATATATATATTTACACACGCTCTATCTCTGATATTGAGCACTTTATTCCATAAATATAGCACACCTTAAGACTATATTTCTTTACATATATATATATATATATATATATATATATATATATATATATATATATATATATGTATATATTCATTGCGAGAACGTCTAAGAACAAAAATATTGTCTATGTAGAAGATAATTTTATTCATGGAAAAACCCGAAATAGAAAATCTCAAAACCACATTTCATAAAACTCTGTCTTTAAGTTTATCTAGGAACTAAGTCAAAATAATAAACTCCTATTCTTAGACATTCTCGGAGAATACAGTTACAACACTTCCACCACCTCAGTGTATAAAAAACCACCAACAGAAACTCTTGCCACCTCAATTGTAAGAGCGAATGCCCACTTAGATACAAAATAGCAGTGATAAGAAAATGTCCTAAAGAGGGCACACGAGAATTCATCCTCACGTTTTCTTTTCCTTAAAGAACTCAATGTGTGGACTTTGTTTGGAAAATAAAACTTTCCCCTAACTCTAGATACATACACAAAACCCATACAGTTAAAAATAAAAATAAAATCATATTTGATAATAGTAAAAAGTATCGCCAAAAGCGCTCGGAAATGCTAAACATGTGAACAGATTTTACACACTCTGTCCAGAAAAGAAAACTCTTGTACGAACACAAGAAAAATTAAATAAAAAACTTAATTGCAATACCTTGGCAGTCGTTTTTAAGGAAACATATATAAAAGAGGAATTGCTGCCTAATCATATTACACACCCACAGACACAGACACACACACACATATATATATATATATATATATATATATATATATATATATATATATATATATATATATATAACATATATATGTATATGGGAAATTTTGACAATGTAACTGCAGTGTTTAAGAATATTGATTCAGATTATATTTAATGGTTCATAGTTCTATTATTTTCAAAAGATAATTTGAGTATTAGAGACATGTGGTAAGTCATGATCTGTTTTACATCTGACTGGAGTAAAAGAATTTTTTTCTGTATCATGCAGAACAAAATGGCTCAGCGTACTATCTTTTTAAAATGCAGTCTGATTGGTTGATTATTATCATATGATCAGTTATATTAATTTTGGCGACAACAATTGATGGGCATAAGATTTTGTTGTCAAAAGTTGATGTGTTACAATTCAGCGAGCATGTCTAATGACAGAGAAGTGTTAAGTATTTCATGACAACCAAGTGTTAAGTAGTTCATGACAACCAGGTTTTAAGTATTTCATGACCACCAGCTGTTAAGTAGTTCAAGTGTCAGGAATTCGTGTTTATTGAACCTTACAAGCAATCCGTAAAAAAGATCTATGTACAAGGATGAACTTTTTTTTATATTTGCAAGATGTGTGTGAGAGAAAGAGTAAGTGAAGAGACAATAGTACAAAAAAGAAAGAAAGCACAAAGGTAAAAGAAAAGCGGGAAATATCTGAAGCAATGCAAGTAACCCAGACCAAATCAAACAAAATAAATCTAGACAAAGGAAGAAAAAAACGTGAAAAAGAGAAAGAAGACGAGAAAGAAA
The DNA here is from genome assembly GCA_963932145.1 of Acanthosepion lycidas. Taxonomy (NCBI): domain Eukaryota; kingdom Metazoa; phylum Mollusca; class Cephalopoda; order Sepiida; family Sepiidae; genus Acanthosepion; species Acanthosepion lycidas. The sequence continues at coordinate 96,264,393 of OZ010595.1, forward strand.
TGATTGAACAATCAAAATCAAAACAATAAGAAAGAAAAAAACCCAGAAATATCGAAGGTAAGAAAAAACGAAAGCCGAAAATTGATAATAGCAGCGTTAAAATAATGAAAAAAAAGATTAAACTGGCCATAAAACGAGAGAGAGGAAAACAGTAAGAGAAAGAAGCAAGACAAACATGTATCATCCAAATTGATATCATTAAATAGAAATAAAAGAGAAAAAATATTGTACGAAGCAGATATAAAGAGAATAGAGTAGAACGAGACAGAGAGATAAAAGAAAAAAAAAGAGAAAAATATGTATAAAACGAGTGGACACATTAAGAGAAACTGTACAAATGAAAGAGAGAATAAAAAGAATTAAACTGTATAATGGTTTCCGAAAAGCTGTTCCAAAAATTAAAAATAAGTGATATTTGGTAAACGTTTCCTTATTAAATATGGCCGGTAATATTTGAGGATGTCTTCTTATCCTCACTTTATAAATGGGAGGTTCGAAAAAACAAAAAGAAGAATCAAAACTGGAAGCGAAAAAAAAATCACTTTCCCAATGGCGTAAAGTTGCTTCCCTTTGACTTCTATAAATACTTGCATGGGAATCGTTCGGATGAGCTCGTCAATATTGGGGCTAGTTTTTAGAATTGTTGTTTTATCCCCCCCACCACCAACAGACGATGAATTGTAACTATAGGGACTAGTTAGTATTTTTATAGAGACAAAGAGGCATTATGGTGGTTGTAGTAAGGAAGGTACGTATCAATATGTTGTTTTGGTGTAAGGAATATTGTTCGTACGACTGGCTCAGTGTTTGCGGCTAGCTAAGTTATAGTTAAGACAGAAGAAGACCGCCCTTTCCCCAATCCCCCCTACAGCCTAATGCCACATTTCTGTATTGTACAGAATAAATATCGCTCTTCGATATTGGGGCTAGTTTTTAGAATTGTTGTTTTATTACCCTCCCCCTAAGACAATGAATTGTACATATAGGGACTAGTTAGTATTTTCATAGATACAATGAGGTATTATGGTGGATGTAATAAGAAAGGTACGTAAGAATGTGTTGTCTTGATGTAAGGAATAATGTTTGTATGATTGGGTCAGTGTTTGTTACTGGCTAAGTTATCGTTAAGACAAAAGAAGACCGTCCTTTTTCCCCAATCCCCAATTTGGCCTTTGTGCCACATTTCTGTGTATATATCAGAATAAATATCGCTCTTCAATATAGTACCCCATTCCCCAGTTTGTCCTTGTGCCTCATTTTATGTCAGTCAGTCATTTATGTGCCATGCGTGATACACGCCTAGGCGATCATGTATCTTTCGATACATGACTGACGAGGCAGATTTTTTTTCCGCAGTAGGTTGCCATTTCTTTCTGCGGTAGAGCAGTTGCCATCCAAAGCTATAGAACCCGGTCTGCCCTGTTATTTACCCATAGCTGGATGGTGGGGAGAAGAAGAGTATTCATACATTTCCAAGAGTATTAGCACGTAAGTGAATGTAATGGATTCAACTGGAATTGAACTCGGCTTGAAGCGGAAATAAATATCGCTCATCGATATAGTACCTAAACATTAAGAGCAGTATACATTGACGACGAAGTCTCATTAATTTGCATCTGATTTGGCTTCATGTAACCGTAAGTTCTATATTGACAGTTTCTTTTCTCGCTTGTGGAAATCTCTTCCCTCTCCACGCTTTCTACCCAACTTTAATCTGCAAAAATTTAAATGCAGTGTCAATCGTTATCTACTGCCCTCTTCATTACTCTTTTTCTTGTTCTCGTTCGTTAATAATGTTTCTGTTTTCTAATTATTCCTCATCCAGTAATTTATTGTGTCTGAGTGACTTTACTCTCTTGCTTTGTATGCAATCGATTACTCGATGTAAAAAATAAAAACAAAAACAAAACAAAGAGAGAATAAAATTGAAAGCCTAAAACAAAGTCGTTCCACAAAGAAATAACAAAAAATAAACAAAAGTAGACTGTGTTACTCGGCTGGCAGAAAGTAATTGGAATGTTTCAAGAGGAGAAAACACAAGGTATCTGGTCGCGAGACTAAGGAAATTTTAAGTCAAGTTCAGAGTTGCTTTTTGTAAAAAAAACAAAAACAAAAACAAACAAACAACAAAATCCGGCTGCGTAGAAGATGGCAAGTGAAGACGTTGTTTTTCAACCCTTTCATTCATGTTATTTTAGTCTGGCGAACCAGTGGCGCGTTCTCCTGCTAACTACACCTAAGCTATTTTTTTTCATACCATTTGGTATGGCTAGAGTTCAGAGCATCCCAAGCGTTTCTTCTCAAAACAAATTCAACATTCTTTCGAGCAAACAGCACCCTCTCGATCAATTCACATGGAAAACATCTATGTTTTCTATCTTACCTCCTTGCTTCCAGCCTGCTGTTACTCTTCTCTTTTCACGTACACACTGTTTTCTTTTTCTTTACTTTTATTTTTGTATTTAGGTTGTGTTCGACGAGACACAAGGAATAAAATAAATAGTAAGTGTCGCTTAGGTGCTCAGTCAAGGAAATGGTGACTCGCCATGCCTCGTAGCCCAGATTGTCCGACCTCCATAAATCTTGTCTTATTGATATTCTGACCTTTCCAGGGAATCCGAGAAACAGAGTTTGTCTAAAGAAGAGATTCTTTTTGTGAAATATTCGTGTCAAGGTTTCACGTTTACAAAACAACAGTTAAAAAGGAGATATGTTTTATCTCTTTCTGCTACATATCCGAAGTGTAGGTATGTTTCATAGAACCGGTTTATGGGTGCGGTTTAAAAAAATAATTCAAGACAATGAAAAAATGAGAAATGTAGAAATCTAGTTCAAATAAAAAAACAAATTTTATAGTTTTAACTATTTATTAAGATTTAATAAATGTGTGAAACTTATTTCACTCTGAGAAATAAAGTCATTCTAATACGATAGCGGACAGGAACAAAAATTAACCATTTTATACATTAAAATGTAAAATAATATAGAACAAATATTAATGCAGAAATAATTTATTAGACTATTGAAGACGTTCGTAACCAAATTTTTGTTTCTAATTTTATAAATTGGCACCATCGTTTGCAATGATAAACGTTATTACATAAATAATATTCAGTAAATATTAGTGCTTTAATTATGTGCTGTAGTTGTTAGTGCTTAATAATGTACAGTAAATATTAGTGCATATACAATGCACAGTAAACATTAAGTGTATAAATAATATTCAGTATGTGTTAGGGAATATTGGTATATAAGTAAGGTGCGGCAATTATTAGCCTAATAATAACGTACAGTAAATATTAGTCTAGAAATAACGTACAATAAATATTAGTCTAGAAAAAATGTAGAGTAAACATGGCTGTAGATATAATGTAGATTAAATTTTAGTATAAAAGTAATATACATAAATTTTAGTATAGAAATAATTTACACTAAAATTACCATAGACAAAATGTAGAGTAATCGTTAGTCTAGGAATAATGTACAGTATATACGACTGTAGAAAATGCTAGTGAATATTAGTGTAGATATAATGCTCAGTAAATATTAGTGCAATAATAATGTACAGTAAATTTTAATTTAGAAATAATCAAACCATATAGTAATTATCAATGTGTATTAATATATTTTCTGTCCCATCTGAAGTAAAAGGCATGTAAATCAACTTCAATTAATAAATTTATCAGTAATTTAATTACTTTGTCGTTTTAATAATCTATACGGTATTTATTTAAATATTTATATGCATTTATACAGAATTACTTCCCAAGCAAAATGAACGTGTACATTAATCAGTTCCTTTATTCCTACGTTTCTTATATTGCAGTCTTATTTGTTCAAGCTTTTTATGTGAGACACTCAGGTGCCTTGGTCTTAAGTGATTATCTTCTTTCAACTTGTTTTTGAAAGAGGCTTTATCGTGACCGTTTTTTCGCTCCGAGTGTTTTTCTTCCGAGAGATATTTCAATTTCACTGTTATATTAAACACATCAAATTTTAACAGGAAAATATATGGAACATCTAAGCGATTTATATAATACCCAGAGTAATCAATGAATAAGAGATAACACTAAACGTATAACAAACAGAAAGGGAATAGAATAATGAAACGGTTCACTGGCTTTTATTTTAGTTGTGAATTGTTTATCCCCTGCTTTATTGAATCTCAATAAATTGTTTCAAGACATTGTTTCATTTCATCTCACTATTAATCTTTTTTACAACTGCCGCCATTTTGCAAAGTACGAGTACGTTATTAGTGTTGAAATAATAGCCAGTAAATATTAGTGTTAAAATAATATAGAGTTAAATGTTTATGTTGATAAAATAAAATTGATGTATTAAACGAAGTATATTTGGCTATTAAATTTCTGTTGGGAATTGAATATACGACAAAACATAATTTTCAGTAAGCAGTAAATGTAAACATTAATGATATATCAGACAGGGTAACAACATCTTCAAGCTACTCCAGATAAGTGAGAAGAAATTATATAATAAACAAAGCAAAGACGTTCAATAAAAAAAAGAAAAGTATATACACAAAATATATGTATACATATACAACTGAAAAAAATCAAGGAAAATAATATATAACTCTTTCTGTTGGCCTCTGCACCTGCTGTGAGTGTTAAAATTTCGAAGTATTCTTTCCTCATTATAAATTTATAATTTCTACTGTTCTTAGACGTTATTTTTTTTTAATTTTCTTTTCTCGTTTTCTATTACATGTCTATAAATTTCTTATTCTCATTAAAACTTACATATTTCTAACATAATCTATCCCAGGTATTATCAACATTTATTCATATAAAACCACATCTCTTACTTTCAGTATTTTTTTTTTATCTTGGGAAGAACATTTGCAGTATTCATTAGATTTAGCGTGCCTTGCACCACCTCTGCCACGTAGGATGTCCTGGTCAAGTCTGAAAAGTGCTTTCGAGCACACATTTTCCCGATTCTCAAAATGTACATTTCTGCACATGTATGGTATAATATATAATATAATAATATATATAACATATATTTTGGCACCTACAGGTTGTGTAATGGTTAGAAAGCTTGTCTCGATAGAACAATTACGAATGAGTAATGAGTACGATCCTCACTGGGTGCGCCTTACTTTCAGCCATGTGATACATACAAGCTACGCTTGAAAAATGACTATATAACATATATTTTATATTATAATATCAGTCAACATAATGAAAAACAAGTGGAAAATTACGTGGGTCAGATTTCGTCGTTTAGGACTTCATGGGACTAAAGCAATGTTTTTGTTCATTGTATTATATATGTGAAGGAAGAAGAGGAATGAAAAAAATCAAGCGTTGGTTATAAATAAATTAAAAAACGTATTATAATATAAATATTTATATGCTATGCTATTGTATATATTATATAATATATTGTATGTATTATATGAATATATTGTGTATATGTATAATAAAATATATAATTATTCTTTAAATAGCCTCGTCAGGCCTAGGTTCTTATATGGATAACATGTATGGCACAAAACACTTTCAAAAATAACTAAACTTTTAAGAACATGCAAACGTTTTTTCAAATCAATTGTTAAAAATGATTTCTAGCGAATTAACTTCAAAACTCGTAGATTGGCGCAGCATACTCACAAAGAACAGTTCCAAATAATATCTGCCACATCACCTTTGTAAAATGAACAGCAAATGTAACTCAAAGAGAAAATAATGACATAATCATGATATTGACTTTCCACACTATTTGAAACAAAAGGTTACGAAGGAATCAGCCATCAACAGTGGAAAGAGCATTAACAGCTCATGGTATCTTATATCACCTGAAAAATTGTTTTAATGTTTTGATCAGAAAGTCTTATTCACATCAGAACTCGACTCATTCGGAGTACGCACACCTGATTTTTACCCTAGAACTGCGTTTCTATCGAGTGAGATGAGCATAACTTCGTCGATGGTATTGGACATCATCTCTAAATTCGACTCTCATAAAGCAAATGGTGATGACAGGTTATCTCACTTAGTCCTAAAGAAATCTGCTCCTGAGCTGGCTCCAGTGCTCTCCAAACCATATAACTATTGTCTCGGTGACTCTTGCTTTCCAGCCTTTTGGAAGTCCTCATCTGTTAGCCCTGTTTTTAAGAACTCTGGAGATCCTTATGACCCAACTAACTACCGTTCTAGCAGACTCCTACCACGCTTTGGCTAAGTCTTCGGAGTTTTAATCAATGCCGAAGCTGTTAAGCATCTTACATCCCATGATCTTCTCTCTGACAAACAATATGGTTTCCGATTTACCCGGTTTACCAATGAGGTGCGTACGGCCATAACTGAATTTGTATACTAAGCTCTTGATAATAACGGCGAAGATTGAGTATTTGTTTTAGATATCTTTAAGGCGTTTGATAGGGTTTGACATGCCGGCCTACTTCGTAAGCTTCAGAGACATGGTATAACAGGACGATTATTTGATTGAATATAATAATTCCTGTAAAACTGTGAAATGACGGTCGCCGTAAACGGGTTCTCCTCCAGTTCCTTTCATACAAACGCTGGTGTTCCACAAGGCTCTATCCCAGGTCCTACACTGTTTCTGATCTGAATCAACGATCTTTCTGATGTCATCAGTTCTCAAATAGGAATTTATGCAGACGCCACTACCATTTTCTCCTGTCTCAATATTAAATCCGGCATTGCTGACAAAGTTAACCTGGCCGTTGGTCTCGAAAACGACCTCCAATCTGTGGTTGACCAGAGCAAGAAATGGCTTGTAAATTTTAATGCCCCCAAAACGAATCTTCCCTCATTTACCCACCATAGAGAAACCTCCCTGCCTCCTAACAGCATGGTTGATGCTCAACTCCACGAGGGCGTCTCTCTGCGCTTTCTTGCTCTCAAGTTTTTCACTGACCTGAGGTGGAACAACTACATTGAATCAATAGCTTCTTCTACCGCAAGGAAAGTTGGTGCCAGAAGGTTTTTCTCGTTTGAGTCCATCTTTTAAATCTACAAATCTACCATTCGTCCTTGAATTGAATACTGTTGCCATATATGGTCTGGTGCCCCATGTGTTCATCTCGAGGTTCTCGACAAAGTACAAAGACGGATATGCATGTGATAGGCATCGTGACTACAGTCCCTTTCTGACAGACGTGATGTGGCTTCCCTCTGCCTTTTCAACAAATTGATACTTTCACTGCATGAATTTAAGCTTGATACTAGATTGTTAAAACAGTTAAATGCATACGCTTCTTCTACTCCAATAACTTTTCTTGCATTTCCCGACAGTGGAACTCTCTTCCTCTTAGTTGTTTCCCTGATATCTATAATTTCAAATATTCAAATGCAATGTCAATCGACATCTTATGGTGACTTGATCTTGATCCCCTTCCTTCTCTTTGTCCTTTCCTCATAAACCCCTCTTTATGCATGCTCTCACTCTCTGTAACCCCCTGCGTGCTAGTAGCACTCCCGCCTTTCTTGGGGTGAAATGCTTAAAAATAGTAAGATTTTATAAATTTCAAGCGGCAAAAACTCTAGATTTTTAGTCAATGAATGCCGAATATTTCCTTATATGGTAACAACTAATATTACCATTCCCATCAAATAATATGTGTCTATAAATTTAATCTTGCTCGAATAGTGCGACCTTCTTTGAAACAAACAAGAATGTTCTTTGATTCTTGCCATCATTTCGTTCCTAGAGATTCTTTATTCTGAAAAAGGTTTTTTTTTCTGTTTTGAGAAAAAAAGAAGGCATAGTTTTAAATGCTGCCAAATGTTCATTCGTGAATTTATTGATAACACATTTTCATAGACAAGGAATTTCCCTAAGGACGGTGAACAAGAAAATGCGGTTAACTCAAGCAATGAAATATCAAATAACCTTCAGTTTCAGGAAGAATTTCCTAAGATCGTATGAGAAACTTTTGCATCCGTCTGATAGATGGCAAACTTTTTCCCGTTTGTCATTCTATTTGTAAAATCATCTGCTGTTAAGCAATGTTTTGGAAGATAATTTGGCGTTTATGGAAGACGACACCCTTCCGATTGGCCAATTCCAGATGTTTTTCATCAAATGCTAACTTTTATCGGACCATGTAGGAAAGACAGCGAAGCAGAATCAGACCGGAAAGACGATATAAAAATCAGTTCAGCAGATATACAAAAATAGAAATGGGCGTAAGACAAGCATATATCTTCTCCATGGACTTACTCAACCGATAAAGGTGATTTTAAGAGAATTAGGCTTAGCAATATTCATTATTGGCAGCCCCAATCTTAACAACATAAGATATAAAGATGACATAGTGTTGATAGCAGACTCAGAAAGAAAACTACGAAAAGTCCTATAGAAGGTAAAAAAGAAAGAAGAAAGGATTTAACATCAATTGCAATAAAAATAATGAGCATAAACTGCTAATTGAAACCGGAGATATTAAAATCATACAAATAATTAAAATTAAATATGTATGAAATGTTTTAACAGACGACGGAAAATGGGTTTCTGAACCACGAAGCTGCATCGGGATGCCTAAAGATGCTTTCCGAAAGCTAAGTTTTAGAGAAAATTGAAACAAAAAGGAAACATACTTAACATCAGAAAGAGACAGTTGAAATTTGTAGGGCACATAATGAGGAAAGATGGCTTAGAAAATCTGATGCTCACAGGGCAGATTGAAGACAAGAGGGACAGAGGAAAACAAAGCATAATATACTTAGTGAGCTTGAGCTTGAGTAAATGGATGGCGGAAGAAGTTTTAGAAGAAATAACAAGATGACAAATTGTGTAAGATCTACAAAGGAAAGGAAGTTGTGGAGAGCCTGATCGCTTACGTCATGAGGAGCACACGGCATATAAAGAAGAAAGTTTCCCAGAATTAAGTATCTGATTGTGTACGAGTCCCTAACCCTCTAATTGTAGCAGATACATATCACGTTCTTCGAATAAAAGTTGGGTTTTAGATTCGGTAATAGTGGGATATTTTGTTTTATTCAAAATACTTTTCCCAACGCGTTGTTTTAAACAATCCATTTTTCATCATCTGTATTTTTTCTTTATAAAAATGTTTCTTTTTGTGGCGTATGAGCAGAGAATTTTATTTGGAAATGTGGTTAGTGAAATTTTCTTTTAAATTCTAAGGTCGCTGAATATCTTAGCAATTTATGTGTCCAAGTGTTTGAAAATACCATAAAAGAACCCAAAGAAGCGACTTGGAATATCTCTGCAATACCCCATGTCATATAACCCGTTATTATTTATAATCAGCCTTCCGATTTAGTTGGCATTTCGGACTGTAAGCCTGCAGGATTGTTCTCGTTTTTTCACAATAAAATTTCCGTTTCGGAAACTACCGAAACAGGTCCGAACAATAGTGTCAGCTATGACACCATCTCCATAAATGGCACATATCATTTTTGCTGTTTGTACAGCGATATTTCTTTTATTTTCTGAAAATCAAAGATCATCATATGGTGAAAATAATTTTCTTTCATTTTCACATTTAATAAAATAAAACATATGTGAAATGTTTAATAAAAAAAACAACACTTATAATAAGAATCAGAAAGAGACTGCTGACATATCTGGCATACATATTGACAAAGGAGGGCTTACAATATTTGAGCGGATATATCGAAGGCAAATGTACCCGTGGGGAGCAGCGGCCCACCTATAAGACGAACTTATAAGAATGGACCACGGAAGGCTGTGTAGGAGGTATGTCAAAAAACAAACATTGAGACATACAAAAAATAGGAAATCGTGGAGGGCCATGAATGTCCACCACCTGAAGGGAAATCGTATATACAATTCCCACATGAATCGGATAGAAATACCCCATGAAGTATCAATTTTCAGAATGTATATTACATTTCAGTCAGTTATAAAAAGAAACCACGCTTTTAAAGGCCACCTCTTGAACAACAATATGAGTGATTGTTCCAAACCAAGAGACTGAAACACTAGTTTCTGCACGATCAGCGAGGTTAAGCAAAGTCGAAGCTGGTCATTAACTAGAATACCCTTGGGAAAGATATGAATCCATATCTTCTCACCCAGTTAGGGGTTAATTAGTAAAACCTTTATAAGTAAAAACATTTAATTCTTTGTTCTTTAGCATTTCATCCCAAGCAAGGCGGGAGTGCCACTAGCACGCAGGAGTTTAAAGAGAGTGACAGTGGGGGAAAAAGCCTGTGTATAGGGGGGGGGATTGAGAAAAGGATAAAAGAAGAACGGGAATCAAGGCAACAGAAGATGGCGATTGACGTTGCATTTAAATTTTTGAAGATTGTAGTTATCAGGGAAGCAAATAAGAGGATGAAAGTTTCACTGCCGGGAAGTGCGAGAAAAGAAACTGCTTGAGTAGAATTGGCAGTTGCATTTAACTATTTTAACAATAAAAGGGTGGGACCTAGATGCCAATCGAGTAGCACGCTTAAATTTATGTAGTCTGGGCATCAGAGAAGATAGCCCATCAGAACAGTTGTCATAAAATATTTGTAGAGAAAACAGAGGGAAGTAACATCACGTCTGTGAGAAAATGACTGAAATCAAGATGTCATGTCAGGATAGATTACACTGTAGATCCTTTTTTGGATTTTGTCAAGAACGTGGAGATTAACAAGAGCACCAGACCAGATAGGGCAACAATATTCAATGGATGAAAAAATGTTAGATTTGTAGATGTGAAAGATGGACTCTGACAAGAAAAACTTTCCGGCATGACACAGAGAACTGACTTTCCTTGAATAAGATGCAGCTATTGATTCAATTTAGTTATTCCACCTCAAATCAATGGAAAACGTGAGGCCAAGAAAAAGCAATGAGACACTCTCACGGAGTCGAACATTAACGATGCTGATGGCGGGTGGGGGGGGGTTCAAGGAATTTTATCTGTGATGGTTAAATGTAAGTAGTTTAGGTTTGGTGGCATTAAAGTTTACAAACGAAAAACATTCTTACAATCTAAGCGTATTTTATGGCTTTAAATAAGCTTCAAAGGGTTGATAAGTTGTAGAAAACGAATCAATCAATCCATCCAACCGAATATTTTTTTTTACCTTTTGAATTATTAACAAACAAATTACGAACACATTTTAATATTTTTCAGCCTCAATATTTTTTTTATCAATATTTTTTATTGCTGAATATCTTCAAATATGAATTAAGTTTTCAAACAATTTACTTTTTAACTTAATATACCGATATATTTTTTCATTACGTCTATATGAAATATTCTGTAAAGTATGTAGATTCATTTTTCTGAAATGATTCACGTCGTTTCGACACAAATGAGAATTCTAGATAATATTTCATGAAGGAAAAATAAAGAGATAAAACTCAGTTTAGTCTTGAAAACTAATGCGTCAATTATTAGTAGGAAAGAGCGTGTTGGGAAGTTTCTCTCCAGTTGGTATTTGTTGAGAAAACTTAAATGACGTGGAATATTAGAAATAAGATATTTAAAAGGTTTAAATTTTCAATTTCCTTCTTACATACTCGTAAATGAATTTCAGATAAAGAAATGCAAGTCTTTTTTTTTCTATCTGTAGAAAGTTAATGGATTGTATTTAACAATAAAGCTCTTAGCAGTTGCGGTTTGCAGTTAGAAAAAAAAAAAAACTAAGAAAAAGAAAAATACAAAACAAGAAGCAGAAACGGTTGCTGGTTTTGTAGCAAATTGGAGACAAAAAATACTAAAAGCAATGAGAGACATTCGAAAGAGAACAAATGTTTTAAAGCAAACCTGGAAGATGGACATGCTTAACAATGCTGACATCAGCACTTTCAGGAAATCCCTTTATACGCTTTTTCGCTAATTGACGAATGACACGTCTCAGCAGTGTACACATTTGAGGCTTTCGTCTCTGAAATGACAGGCAGACTGGAATGCTGTAGCTAGCTTGCAGATTCTCGATATAAAAAGTAGAATTAAAAAAAAACAAAAAACTATCACAACAGAAATTAAAAAGTAGCTTAAAACAGACGCAAAGTATAAATGGAGGATAGAATTTAAAAAAAAAAAAAAAAGTAATTGTAAACCACTAAGGAGACTAATGCTTTCCTTCCTTCTCTTCCATTCATACTTTTTACTTGTGTGAAATTTCCTCTTTCTTTGTCCATCTCTTTTTCACATCTTCCGTCCGGCTGACGTTTTAAGAACATTTTTTGAAAGAGGAAGGAAATTCCTAAGCCAATGGTTTAACCATTTATTTCTTCGTATGAATTTTGAAGATTCTTTGCATACTGGAGCTCAAAGGAACACTGTTATTTGGAACGGCATTTTGGGAACAACAGGAACGTATTCACCTGTCAGTTTCTGCATATCCGGGCATATCAAGTACCAAATAGACCGACCTTTGCTCTTTCTGTTCTTTAGTTACATTTTACCGTTGTTGACGAAATTGTTCCAGACCCTGCCCCTAACATATGTAACTATTGATTAACTTGAAATTATTTTCCTGAGTCGATGATTCTTAGAGAAAAATTGTGGCCTCTTTAATTGTCAGAGCTCAACTGCAATTAATTTTTATTTCAGGAGCCAATATAACGTCATCCACAGACAGACTGTTTCGCAGCTCATCAGTTTGGCTAGACATCCGGCTCTAGCTAGGATCGAAACCCGACTGAGTTAGTGTCAGTCGGAGATTCTACCACTAAGCCGTCGGCAGGGATGTAGGTGGATTTTTAGCGTATTTATTTTTAGAAACATATATATATATATATATATATATATATATATATATATATATATATATATATATATATATATATATATATATATATATATATATATATATATATATATATATATATATATATATATATATATATATATATATATATATATATATATATATATATATATATATATATATATATATATATATATATATATATATATATATATATATATATATATATATATATATATATATATATATATATCAATTTCAGTGATAAAGGTAACATATTCAGTTGTATGGATATGAGTTTTTGACTCTGGGTTTCAAGTTTTTGCGATCATCAAACTCACAAAAGCTTGAAACCCAGGGTCACAAACTCATATCCATGCAACTGAATATATATATATATATATATATATATATATATATATATATATATATATATATATATATATAGTGTATGTGTGTGTGCGCGCGCGTGGAACTTGTTATTCTGCCAGGGATTATCTTCGTAAAAATCAGATCAGACCAGAAATCCTACGTTTCAAGCCTTTACAGAGTTAAATATCCTTTATGTGTCCTCGTAGGTGGTGAAGTATTTTCTAGCCTACGACTTTTCCCTGAAAGACGGTACACTATCGCTATTTCCATGACAACTGTTCACATGAGTTCCATATACTGTATTTGTGTCACCGAATCAAATATTTAGATTTAAGATTCACCTTGCTTCGTTCACACTATTTAATCACCCTTAAGAAGCTGAGTTGAAATTTCTTAGTTTCCAGTGAAATATGCAGATCTATTAAATAGGAATTTCAATTCTGTTTTTTCCCAAGAGCGGCAAATTTTGTGACAGACACTCACTTCGTTGGGAAATCAAGGGACGCAACTCTTTTTTTTTAAAAACAAATTAAGAGAGTCATTGACAGTTATATTCAGTTAGTTATGCCCCATACTTGATACACGATTAGGTGGTCATGTATCTTTCGATACATGACTGACGAGGAAGATTTTTCCCGCAGTAGGTTGTCATTTCTTTGTGCGGAGCAGTTGCCATCTGGTCTGTTCTGCTATTTACCCATAGCTGGGGGGGAGAGAAGAAGATATCTTTCCCAAGGGCATTAACAGGTAATGAAATTGACTGGAATTCGAACTCGGCTCTCCGATTCCCCACTGCCTCCGACAATAATATTACTAAATTAAAACTAATGTTATCAAGAACAAAGTATGCCATGATAAAATAATATAAAATAGAATAAAACAAAATAGACAAAATGAAATAAACTACTACTACTACTAATATTAATAATGATACATATCAATAAAAAGAAAATTATTTTAAACAAAATTAGAAAAATAAGAAAAATAAAATAAGAGCCTTATATAGGAACGTATACTATCTAAATAAACACATTAAAAGGTTTAAATGAATTATAGTGTGTTTTGAATTTGAAATTCAGCCCAGATCAACACTTAAGATTGAAAATAAGGACGCCAACAAACCAATGCGTCGAAAACGCAATATTTTATGATTTAATCAGCACATCAACAAAAACGTCAAAACTAGCATCGAATTTTTTTTCTAATTTAATCCACAAGAACTTTAGTCATTCCCAACACTTACTAAGATCTTCAGTAAAAATAACATCAAAGTTAGCTACAGATGTGCTAAAAACATCGACCACTATATAGTTCGGCCCAAGAATTTAATTCTAAACAAGCATTTAAACAAACTTCAAAGCAAGAACATTTCCATAAGTAATAACTGCATCTACAGAAATAGATTACCCTGACCATTAGGCGGTAATTGTATATTCAAATCGTTATTTTATAAAGCTGAAATCAAACAAGGTCAAGTTTTATGTGTGCTCTACGAAAAACAATTGGAATTGGAAATCCAATTAACACCTGGGAATTAGAGCAAAAGCTAAGCCCTTTAGCAGGTAAGGCAATAAATTTAACTTATGTCTCTCTGAAAAATTAATAAAACTGAAAAATATTTAAAAAAAATCCTAACCTCTTAAACAAAAGAAGTGAGTTGATTAGCTCTTGCCTACATAGATCTAAATTCGGACACAAATACATTGACCCAGATTAATATAGTCTAGCCGGACCAGGCGTCTACATTTACTAGTATTGATATTAATATTTTTTATTTTAAAATATGTTTTACATTTCTTTCTGACTACATTTATGGTACAACCATTGTTAAGACAACACATTTAATATTTTTATAATTCCCTTTTCTTCATTACCATATCACGACAATTTTCAGTATATATATATATATATATATATATATATATATATATATATATATATATATATATATATATATATATATATATATATATATGATAGAAGAGAGATACTGCAAACGTTTTTGGTTGTAATGTCGATTTTTTCAAAAATATTATGCGTTATTTTCCATAATTTTTCTAGACGGGTTTCTGGTCTCGTGACCATCATCAGGCAAAGGGTGGAGATTTCCACATATTATTAAAAATAATTCATTTCTTTCTCCCTTATGTTTTTCGATGTTAAATATTCTCAATATGAGACATTCTCTTTCTATGTGTTAGTAATCCTAATTTCTTTCTTGACCTGACAGTGAAGAGTTCTGAGCGAAGGGTCATAAAACAATTAAGATTTGTCCAAGAGAAACGATGAATTAGTTATTGTTATCTTTTAATGTTTAATAACCCCTGTGTGTTCTTAGATCTATTTCCATTTTCGTGTGTTTCTGTCAGCATGCGTGTACATATGTGTATATTCCATCTCCATACATACACACTTTCACACTAAAAAATAAAAAAAAATCCACATTACAACCAAAAACGTTTGCGGTATCTCTCTTATTTTTAATATACACACTTTTCTCTCGTTGAAACTACTATATCCTCTTCCTCATATATATATATATATATATATATATATATATATATATATATATATATAGAGAGAGAGAGAGAGAGAGAGAGAGAGAGATAGAGAGAGAGAGAACAAACAAGCAATATATATATATATATATATATATATATATATATATATATATATATATATATATATATTGTTTGTTGGTTGTTTCTTTCTTTCACCCTTTAGTCCTAATATCAGAAGCTGGTTTATTTACTCATGTGTTTGCATTCATTATTTCTATTCAATTATTCATTTATTTGCCTTATTTCTCATTTATTTTTTAAAATTGTTTATTTACAGATTTGCATATTTACAACTTCCTAGATATGGCTTTCATTTAATTTAATTTAACCTTATCTTATCATATTTTAAACTGCATATGTTATTATTAAATGATATAACACTTTTAATTTACGTTAGGGATATTATTATGAATGATATTATTAATTACTTTATTGATCCCCGAAAAAAAAAGTATTTTTACCAAGCCCCTTGAATTTATAACACCACTTCTAGTTGTTAAACATCATCACCCTAAATTTGAATTTATATTTCTTATTTTTAAACTTATTTTCAATCTTAAATGTTGATCTGGGCCGAACTTTAAATTCCAAGCCAACTGAAGTTCATTTAAACATTTTAACGTCTTTTTTTACATATTTATATGTTTCTATAAGAGACTCTTATTTCATATTATTTTAGTTCATGTAGTTTATAGGGATATATGGATACACACACACGCGTGCGCGCACGTGTGTGTGTGTAGTAACTGCCAAACAACAGATAAAAGTAACAAAATATCAAACGAACTCAGAAAATTATCATAAAATATAATGGATATGGGATTCTACATTGCGTAAAAGCAAACCCAAAAGAAGTTATTTTCCTGGATGTCATATTCATCCTAAGAAAAGTTATATTAAACATATAAAAAAAAACCTAACTTTCCATACACACCAGTCGACAACAATAATGAATACCACGATCAATTAACCGCAGGTTATCTAACAATTCTTCTAATGAAACCATCTTCAACAATGCCCCAAAATATTATAAAAAAACTTAGTCCGATGAAATCCTAAAAGACGTAATAGGGCACCCGAAAACACACACATATATGTTATATATATATATATATATATATATATATATATATATATATATATATATATATGTATATGTATGTGTGTGTGTGTGTGTGTGTCCGCGTATTTGGGCAGCATAACTTCATTCAAACATATTTCGCTGAATAATATAGACATATTTTGTTTATATTTATATTGATCCTTTCCAGTCGTCTAATCAGATTCTTGATGATAAAATGAATGTTTTCAAGGAAGGAGCCAATGTTGTTATGTCTCTATTATTCAACAACTCTCTCTCTCTCTCTCTTCCCTCTCTCCATATATATATGTATATATATATATATGATTTAAGGAAGTGATGGATTTTTACTTATTAATATGACAGATTTTATTACTTAAACATGACGTCATTTTTAGTTGATACCCATTTTTGATTAAATGCTGAACAGTATATTTATCTTATATAATCTTATTAAAAAGAAATATGTGCTCACTGGCAAGATTCTAACGTGCGTTCCCCTAGGCAGAGGAAACCTTGGTTAGATCCAACATGCTTCAGATCTTTCATGCCGGTAGGTCAAAATAAATAAATGTACTGTTTAATAAACGGCGCTTCTATTCATATATGGGTACCCACTAAAATTATCTTTTACGTAATAAAACTCGTCTAAATCATGAGTAAAAATCCATCACTTCTTTAGAAACTGTTTTGTTTACGCTATGATATTAAACGGAGCAGATATGTATATTTCGAGAGTCTGCGAATGATTTAACTATTTAACTGCGCTTGGTCATCGTCGCAATCCATGACGTGCGGTCTAAAACCCGGTTGTATCTAATGGACGGTTTCTCTTATTCAGGGTAAACATATTTCATACAAAATAGGCATTTAAAATTGATATATTTGGCATATATATGTATATAAACTGGATTTGGCATTAAATAACACACAGTGGTTGATATGCCATAAAACCCAAACAAACAAACAAACAAACTTATTCAGGGAGTTACATCATGCCGGAGAGCACGTATTTTTATTTCAGATTTCTCGAATATTCGGTTCGGTAACTGAAATAAATACATTTACTGTTGAGTAAATAAAAATAACGTCTACTCAAATATGTGTATCCTGTAAAAATAACGTTTAAGTAATAAGATATCTAAAATGCTGGCCACAAGTTTAAAGGAAATGAATATAATATTAATTGCGTTGTTCGACTAAAACACTTATTAGAGTCGCGCTTCAAAAAAGAAAAAAAAAAGAAAAAAGGAAAATAAAACATTTTTTTAGTAGTTCATAGGGAAATTTTGGATTTTGGGAAATTATGCTAAGTATTAGCTATTCAAAAGTTTAAAACCATACCTAAAAGAAGTTCTTGTTCACTTATGCTTCATACTTTTTCTTTCTTTCTTTTTATCTTTCTTTCTCTCTTTCATTTTAGCTCGCCTTTCTTTCTTTTTTCTTTCTTTCTTTCATTTTAGCTCGCCTTTCTTTCTTTTTTCTTTCTTTCTTTCTTTCTTTTTAGCTCGCCTTTCTTTCTTTGATTTTATCACGGTTTCCTTTCTTTCTTTCTTTCTTTCTTTCTTTCATTCATTTTATCTCTTTTTCCTTTGTTTCTTTGTTTCTTTCATTTTAGCTCGCCTTTCTTTAATCTTTCTTTCTTTTTTTCTTTCGTTTTAGCTCGCCTTTCTTTCTTTGATTTTATCACGTTTTCCTTTCTTTTTTTTTCTTTCTTTCTTTCTTTCTTTCTTTCTTTCTTTCATTTTAGCTCGTCTTTTGTTCTTTCTTGGATTTTTTGTCAATCTGTCTACTTGAGTTTTATAACCAGTCTTTTTTCTTTATCCATTTCATTGTTTTTATACAGCCTCCGTTCTGCTTCCCACCTCTCTCTCTCTCTCTCTCTCTCTCTCCTTGTATCTTTCTTTCCTTCCCTCCCGCCCACCTTTCCTTTCCCTTCCTCTATTTTCAGTCAGTCGTTATTCCTTTTTGTAACTTCTGTGTTTTTTTTTGTTTTTTTTGTGGAGTTGGGTGGAGCTCGTTTCCCTTGTCGGTCCCCGTTTGTATTTTCTTTCATCAGCAAATATAAAATATCAACAAAATTACTGAAAATACTTTACAAAATAATATATAGATAAAATATTATGAAAGAAAAAGATGGGAAGAAACGGAACGCTCCATTCACTAACTAAAAAAGGCTGACATTTACCAAACACTAGAAAATTATACTACGTAAAAAGAAAGAAAAAAGACTTATTTCTTTCGCAGTCGTTTGTGGCGAGCTGAACAGTCAGAGCGTCATTAATTTTGACTTGTTTGTTTGCTCTTGTGTTGCAAATGAGATCAACCACACAGAATAGCAGAAAATGCAGCCCATGGTAAAAAAAGAGGCAAAGAAAACCGCTTCAGCGTCGTTCCGTATTTATACAGGAAACGACCAGAATGGTCAACGTCTTCAGATGCCATGCCAGCATGAAACTGCTCCGGGAATGAAAGACAAAAGCTGACGTGTGGAACAAAAGAGGAAAGCCTTATAGATATAGTAACGCTGATAAGCCATCGTGGAGAATCGGGCGAACGGAAGGGATACTGGCAAGCAAGCATCAGCAATAAGAACCGGTTCTAAGTTTGTTTGATGTATTAGCGGAAGACTCCGAGGCAGGATTCGTACATTCCTTGTTTGACAAAATTACCATCAATTATAGTAATTATCGTCTCTCATCCATTTCTCCGGGGTTGAGTGGCGCGCCGTCATTGTCCACAACTGGCTTTCTCACTTGGAATTTTCTGGATATTCGTTTCTTTCGGGCAAAGAAGAAACCCTATTGGGAATTATTGTTCAAGGGTCCTGAATTCTACACATTAATGGGAACACTTCATGCCACAGACCTTCTCCATCATAGTGCCTGGGGAAGATATTTGATTTATAAGATGATCATTATTAAAGATTAACGCCGGAAAGGCAGGCTTGCGTATGACATGATTGTAAGGGGTTTTACACCTCCGACCAGTAGATATTTACACAGCTTAGGTTTGAGCTGCTGTTACTCTAGCGAGCCCAGAGATGATCGAACTCAGGACACTGGCAGTGTTTTTGGGAATGTTTTGTTTTTATATTAAGCGACACGATACAATAGTTAGAGTCAGAATTGTGAGTTTTCCACGCAAGTAACATTGATTTAGCTTGCTAATATAGCTCCTGGTCTCGTGCAGACTCGGGCTACTACAGAGAGGACAAAATAAAATAAACGCCTATGTATTCAGCAGTAGCTCTATTTAGTAGTCTGAAATTTATAAGGATATTTCGGACAGAAAATTTAATTTTGATAACATAACATGAACAAATTTCATCCTGAGTATGACGATAAACTACATCCACGTCCAGGGTAAGACGATAAACTATGTCCAAAAGAAAGGCCTCTGATCAGGAGATTTTGAGTAGCGTGGGACCACCTCTTAATTGCTGGTGTTCCTAGGTTCGCCCTGACACGGGGTGGTAGCAACTGTTAGGGTCCCAGCTATGGGCAAATAGTTAACACCAAAACTGAGGTAAAAAGCATTATGAAAGTGAGAAAGAAAAGGTTTTAATACTAGAAATACTTTGTAAAAATAATTATTACCTGAAATAAATTTTTAAAGAAAAAAACTATTACCAGAAATACGTTTTTGAAAAAAAAATATTACAAGCAATACATTCTTTTAAACTAATATTACCAGCTATCGATTTTTGAGGAAAAAAATATTACCAGCTATAGATTTTTGACAATATAAAAATATTACCAAGAAAAAAAATGTTGTCGGTATTAAATGACCCATTGAGGTGTTGATATGTCGTAAAACCAACCAAACCAAACCATGAACAAATTTGTAATGTTATAGACTTTCAGATATGAAATATAAAATTGTATTATATTTTCTGGTTGATATCTAAGCAAGTTGAATAAAAAATATGTAACATTTTTGGTATGGAAGGATTTTCGGTATATTTAACTTATCTCGGAATCATTCAAAATATAATCGGTAGGTTTAATATCAGAGATGTGAATAGAATGTAACCGTTAATTGTACTTGGTTCGATTCTTAATTCTCGTCTTTTTCTTGCGTGTGATGTATTCGTCATTCAAGAAAACATTTACTGTTTAGTCACCATATATCATGTGATAATCAAGAAAGTCTTTTTGTCAGTTACATTTTCTCTTTATGAATATTTTGATATTCCATAAAATTTCCGTTGGTTTTGAAGATCAAACCGTCAAAATACTAACCAGGCTGTAATGAATCGCCAGAATTTTATAGTGGGCTGTGGATTGTTCAGTTAATATTCGTACTAATCTACTATTTGAAAACTCAGAGAAAATGAAGGTCTTTAAAAACGAGTTTTCAAACTACAATAAAAATATGTATGCATACTCGTTTATTGAATAGATTCTGTTGAATTTTGGCGGGTTTCAAAATTGACATTCTACAGAATAACGCCAGAATAACGCTTGTCACAAAGGTAAAACACAGCCTATGTCGTCGCCTGAGAAACTGAACTATTTCAGTGTTCGATTTTAGCATAGAAATACTCGAAACGAGATACAATGTTTTTATTCATTCAGTGAAATATACATTCGTGCGATTTATATGAAAAAGTCAATTTAACATTATATACCCGTTGACTATTTTCCTCATGTTTGTTAATTTTAAGCCTACTAATCACACCTACTTACATGGAGGTGACTGGAGGGCTTAATGGACAATGATTCCAGAAATTAAAGTGATAATCAGTATCAGTCATGCTAAGTACTGAGACATATCTAGGCTAGAAAACCGGAACACTGCTGATTTTCTAATCAAGTGTCCAGCTATCATTAAACCGGTTTATCGGTCCAATCTCATTAGAGCAATGAATGAGGGCAATATGTGCACAGCGACTAAAAAACCTATACAACTCAAGACAAATTATATATAAGAAAAAAGGAAACACTGAAAATAATTTTGAGTAAAAATTTTATTTTCGATTACATTTTCTTTAAATCTTACTCGTTACTCGCGTGTTCTATCAATGGTATTGTATACATTCTTCTGTAGTACCACATGTTTACTGTTTCAGGTTTCATCTTCCCCAGTGAGGAAATTGTCTTGCATTGGATAAGGGATAAAGATTTTTGTAAATAATTTTTCTTGCCTGCTGATCTCACTAAATAACAGAAATTACGTTGTAATTAAATAATGATTTATGTTAACATTGAAGTCTTGAGATATACTTAACATCATCATATAACACCATTATAATAACAACATCATAATGTTGACGTGCGACTTCAAGCAAAAAGATAGGAAGAAAATCGATAAATTATTGGTCTAGAAAAAGCTATTTTCTTAAAAGAGGCATTTCATACAAACATTTATAAAAAAATTCAAGCGACAGTCGCACTGGCTGTTCGAAAATGGATGACAAAAGTTTCAATTGTAAGAAAACGGTTAAGATTACAAATACAAATAACTATCTGCTAGTGACCGTAAAACTTTTTTGAATAAAATGCTGAATAAGTTTTGATAAGATATAATTTATTCGGATTTCTTCAGAGTAACATTGCGATGAATGTCCGAATTTAAATTAAGTAAGGCTTGTTTAGAAATGCCTTTGTGTATCGAAATTTTCATAAGAAAGACATTTCAAGACAGAAAAAAATATTGAAATATTTATGTCTGTAAACTCATTTGAACTTAGTAGGTATCTGGATTATTCTTGTATAAATACTAAGATTTAGTTGAAGTAGGAACATTTGCTCTTAGGCAATATTGTATAATACATATATTTCACAACAACAAAAATCGGCAATATTCCATTTAAACCTTCCTCCAAATATTATATATATATATATATATATATATATATATATATATATATATATATATATATATACTGTTTAAACGTGATTTTTATAGATATTTAAGTAAATGATCTGTTTATAATAAAGAGTATTAACAACTTTTACTGGCCTGAATGTCAGAGAAATCTAATAGAGAATCCAACCTGTATCTTACACGGAAGCGTCAAATAGCGTGACGTGTTATAACACTTAGCTAGAGAGGAAGCGTCTGGTTAGCAATATTAAATTACTGTTTTTAAACGATAAATTAAATGTTCTTAATACTGTTTATTATAAACAGAGCGTTTACTTAAATGTTTGTATCTAAAAAGTTGTCGGTCTTAATCCATTTCATTTTACAATATATATATATATATATATATATATATATATATATATATATATAAAAGTGAACATAGAAGTCAACACTTAGAGGCGACAGTCTGTTTCATGCTATATGCAATCGTCAGGCCACATATGCTGTTGTTTTTCTCGGCTATTTATATATATACGGGTTAGTGGTGCATTGTGGGTATTCTATTATGGCGGTTATTTTACCGGAAGTCGTTTGTTTATTTATTTGGGTCAAATTATATTGCTTGTTTTTATTTTTATACGTTTTGTTTCTTAGTTTCTTAATTTATTTATTAACGTTGTAAAAATTTGTTTATATCACTTATTTAACAGTTTTGTTTTGGTTTGAGAATTTAATTAAAGCTATTTGTTCAATTTTGGGGTTGATTGTTGTAGTTCATTCTAACTATTATTTTGGCGGGAACAATTTTTAATTGATTACCTTTATTTGGGATTGGTTTGTTTACTTATTTACTTGGATGAATTTAGGTCAATTTATTTGACTTGTATATTTTCTCTTTTCGGTTTTCGATTTTTAAGTAACATAGTATTTATTTATTTTCTATTTCAATTTTAAAAAATTTTTTTTTTTTAGTATATTTATTTGTTTTTATTTCATTTTTTTCGTTTTTAATTTTTTAGGTTACTTAGTAAAAATTTATTTTCATGTCTGCATTTTGAGATGAGCTCGGATCTTTTATTTAATAATTTATTTTGGTCGGGGAAAGTAATGATAGCTATTTTTTCCTCCAAGCAAAGTTTGTAAGTTTTTGATTGGTTGTTGTAGGCCGATGACTTTTCCTTATCTTCCAAGATATTTTTGGTGTGATGTGCGTTTTGTTTTTAATTTCCCAGATATACTTAGAAAACATTGTACTGTTCGCATATTTACTATTTGTGAAAGATGTTTTGTGTGTATAATTTATTTGCTTCCAGGGTCCTTCAGTTACTCCTATGTATACTTTTTCTTCATTATCTGGTGATTTTATCGTGGCTTGGTATATTACGTTGTTTTGTAAACAATTTCCGTTTAAGGGACGTTCGTTCTTTATTCTGCAGTTGCACGTGGGTTTAATTTGTTCGTGTGGTTTCTTGATAATTTTCCTATTGTGCTTTTTTATTATTTGTGCCATGTTCTCGGTGCAGCTGTAGCTGATTTTTACTGTGTTTTTGTTGAATATCTTGTGTAAGGTGCTTGATTCTGGGAAGTGTTTGTGTAAGAGTTTGAAGAATATTTTCCCTACGTTTGTTTTTACGTTCTTGCTGTACGGTGTGTTGAACCATATGATATTTCTTCTCCTGTTGGCTTTTTTGTATTCTATGGTGAGTATGTGAGTATTGCTGGGAATCCTCTATCTTTTAGGGCCGTTTCATAGTCTTTCTTAGCTTTGTTAAATAGGGGTTCATTGGAGAATTGTCGGAGAGCCTACAGTTAATCGATTTTGGTATCTGTTTGATTATAGAAGGCGGATGGTTGGAAGGTGTGTGTATGTAGAGTGGTTTCTATATGGTTGATATGTGCCTTCTCTTAGGTTGAAGGTAACATCTAGAAAATCTACTTCGTTTAGGTTAGTTTTTATATCTATGTCGAATCCGTTATTTTTAAAAATCTTTATTATTGCTTTTCTAGTTTTGTCTGTGTTTTGTTTGATACAGTTTCTTAAGATTATGAGACCGTCGTCCCTGTAGAGTCCTGTGTTATTTCTATATATTATTTTGCTCAGTGCATGTAGTAAGTAAATGCCTATGATTTCACATGGCGAACCGTCAAAGCTTCCCATTGTAGTGTCAAATATCCCATCTTTCTTTATCCATGCTTCTTCATTGTGGAATAATAATGATTTAAGGGAGTGCTTAATGATGTTGATTTCGCTTGGTTTTATTTTTACTTGTTCCTGAGCTAAGTTGATGGCCTTATCTAGCATACGTTCTGTTATGGATGGGTAAAATTATTTTATGTCTAATTGTAAGAATTGGCAGTTTTGTTTGTTATTTATGCTGTGGAACCAGTCAATAGTTGTTTTCGTATTTTCCCACCGGTTTACTCCTAATTTCTTCCTAAGTTCAGAATTAATTCTTTCTAGTATTGTTTTACTTATTTTACCTAGTTCGCTTTTGGCTGGGTTTATGAGTCTACATGCAGGATTGGTTTTGAAATTTTCTTTATGGTATTTTAGTGTGATAAAGGCTCGTGCCTTGCTAATACAACTTATTCCGTCATCTAGGTCTAATTTTTGGACGATTGTTTTAGCTTCTTTATTGATATCGTGTTCTGTTGCTTGGGGTACCTTTTTGTATGTTTTGGTTATGTTGTTCTTGAGTAATTTATTGTGTGTAGGAGGGCTTAGTTTGTATAAATTTCTCGTTTTATCAGCAGCGATAAACACACTTGCTGAAGGACCCTGGAAACAAAGAAATTATACACACAAAACATCTTTCACAAATAGTAAATATGCGAACAGTACAATGCTTTCTAAGTATATCTGGGAAATTAAAAACAAAACGCACATCACACCAAAAATATCTTGGAAGATAAGGAAAAAAATCATCATCCTACAACAACCAATCAAAAACTTGCAAACTTTGCTTGGAGAAAAAAATAGCTATCATTACTTTCCCCGACCAAAATAAATTATTAAATAAAAGATCCGAGCTCATCTCAAAATGCAGACCTGAAAAAGAAGTTTTACTACGTAACCTAAAAAATGAAAAACGGAAAAAAAAAATAAAAACAAATAAATATACTAAAAAAAAAAAAAAATTGAAATAAAAAAAATTAAAAATCGAAAACCGAAAAGAGAAAATATACAAGTCAAATAAATTGACCTAAATTCATCCAAGTAAATAAGTAAACAAGCCAATCCCAAATAAAGGTAATCAATTAAAAACTGTTCCCGCCAAAATAATAGTTAGAATGAACTACAACAATCAACCCCAAAACTGAACAAATAGCTTTAATTAAATTCCCAAACCAAAACAAAACTGTTAAATAAGTGATATAAACAAATTTTTACTACGCTAATAAATAAATAAATAAATAAAATAAGAAACAAAAAAATAAAAAATAAAAACAAGCAATATAATTTGACCCAAATATATAAACAAACGACTTCCGGTAAAATAACCGCCATAATAGAATTCCCACAATGCACCACTAACCCGTATATATATAAATAGTCGAGAAAAATAACAGCATATGTTGCCTGACGATTGCATATAGCATGAAACAGACTGTCGCCTCTAACTGTTGACTTCTATGTTCACTTTTATATTTACACACGCTCTATCTCTGATATTGAGCACTTTATTTCATAAATATAGCACACCCTAAGACTATATTTCTTTATATATATATATATATATATATATATATATATATATATATATATATATATATATAGGAAATATTTAACGTAGTGAGGAATGTCAGTGTCTAGACTATGTCATTATTTTCTTTTGTTACATGTTCTCTCCATTTATTTTATATAGTTGGAACTAGATATTTTCGAAGAAGATTGCTGCAAGCAGATGGTCATTATGAAATTCTTCATCTGACGAGAGGATTTGGAAACACACACTAATATATAGCATATGATATAATATAAATATACCATTAATATAATATATATCATATATAAAATATATACATAATTTGTTTAAATATAAATATTTCATATTTAATGTTATAATATTTTTTGTCTTCGTGTGTAGATTTTAAGGAGAGCAAAGTTTTCATCCAGTCGTTGATTGATATGTCATTCTTCTGCAAGATGTTATCGATGGCGACGGAAACTTTTTTGAAAAGTCTGTTCGAAACCCTCAGGGTCAATTAAACACCTTTTTCTTCTCTATGATCATGACTGTCCACAACTTCCTAGATAGAAGTTTAGTAAGTTTTCTCTGTTCACCCCAGTCATCATTTTGACATGCATTCACATAATTTCACAGGCAGGTGATATTCAGACATTCTTGGCTCTCTTACTATCTCTCAGTTCTCCTTTTCCATGATGTGTCCAAGAAATTTCAGTTATTTCTGATTCTGACTACAAGTATTATTAATAATTATATGTATAAGCATATAAGTTTGAGTATCCTTCTCGTTTCCATTTTAATCAATACTTCTTCATTCATGCACTGTTCATGATATTCTCAATATCCTTCTGTAGAACCACATTTCTGTTACCATAAATATTATCTTCATCATTGACAACATAGTCCAGTAATCACGAAACATTGATATTAGATGGCAGCGAAGAACCCTTTACTTTGTTACAAAAGGTATTTTCCTGCTTCCTAATATTTTACTCATTTTTTGAAAGGCGTCTTTACTGTTCCAATACCCGTTGAGATTTCAGTAGCGTTCGTAATACATAAGAATTGCAGCAAAATCGTCTATAAAGGTATTAATCTCTCGTAGACTCTGTGACAGGAGAAGGCTGTGTAGCAAGTGAAATTCAAAGAAAGCAATAAAACAATACAAGCAATTAAACAACGATTTCGCATAAAGATTGCAAAGGGAGTTTTATATCATTGCAACTTGAACCCGAATTTAAATCGTAAATGAGGGGACAACTGAAATTCTCAGTTGCTTCCGGTCATTCACAGGTCACCGATATAGGACGAGCCGAACTGGTTCGATATTTGGAAGAGGAGTATAAAGGTCAATATCCTTTTTCGATACAGAATCTGAAATCATCCACAAAAGAAACAAAAGAAAATCAGTACCTGTTTGCATGGACGCAAGGATAATTTCGAAAGGACATTTGCAAAAAGTATTTCATTAATTGAAAACTGTCTATATTTCTGAGATGAGGTATTATGTACTCTAGTTACATTATTCGGATTATTGTCCACATCTTTGTTGCCATATTCATTACAACGTTTCTGCCGTTGTACGCTCCAGCCTTCTTCAGTTGGTTGGAATGTCGAACTGAACCCTTTATTTCGCTCACTGGGGTAGACTTTTGTCGTTCCACGTGACACTCTTTTGGAGGCACGGTGGAGTAATGGACAGAGGCTCGGATTGAGGAATCGGAGAGCCGAGTTCGAATTCCACTCGAATCCATTACATTCACTTACGTGCTAATACCCTTGGGAAAGGTGTGAATCCTCTTCTTCTCCCTCCAGCTATGGGTAAATAGCAGGACACGCTGGGCTCTATAGCCTTGCATTTCAACTGGTCTAGAAGAAGGAAAATCTCTGAATTAAAAACCTGCGGAGGGTCGTTTGGAGACCTTGTGGCACGTAGTGCACCAGGTCTCTGTGTTTGGTCCTTCAAAAAGTGTGGATGGTCCTGCACGAAACCTTCACCATTATAATCAAATCTCATGTGCTATACATGCGGGTTGGGGACAGCTTGTGAATTCCAAATTCCCATGAAACTCCAATATTGGACCTGGTTCAACCCACCCCGGGTGAATGCCGTTACAGCTACAGGTAGGTAGGTATATGACACTCTTTGGCTCCTGTCACTGGATCTAACTAACGCCTTTATCAATAGTGCCATGCGTTGTTGATCCAGTGACAGGATCCAAAGTGTGTGAGTTCAATACCTGATTAAGACAGTGGAGAACTTTCAGAGGGAAATTAGCAGGAGATAACTGATAACTGAAATCCATTAAACATGGCACGTGGAAATAGAACAGTCTACCCCAGTGAGCGAAATAAAGGGTTCAGTTCCACATTCCAACCACCTGAAGAAGGCCGGAGCGTACAACGGCCGAAACGTTGTAATAAATATGGCGAAAAAGATGAAGAAAACAGTCCGAATAATGTAAATAATGTAAATGAAAACTAAATTGTAATTTTTAAAGCAAATACATTTTGTTATCATGTTCATTATTCAGTCTCGTTTTACATAACAATAAAATTTACTTTTCAATTAATCTATCTATCTATCTATCTATATATATATATATATATATATATATATATATATATATATATATATATATATATATATCAGGATTGCCTATTATCGAGTTAACACGCCTACCCGGTCAAGTGAACAGGAGTAGAGGTTTATCCTTTGATCTCTGTTGAGGAGTGTGTATCCTGTCCCTACTGAAATCTAATTCAAATTTATACATTAAAATGTCTCTTTCTGAACTCTGGAACTTTATTTACTATTTTCTTTTCTCTACTCTCAATAGGAGTAGATAGGTTCACCTATCGTCCAGGTTCACTTCCCCTCCTCGGTCTTTTGAAAAGGAGTAGGTGTTTAATCCCAGTTCCCTATTTAGGATCGGGTTTCTAGTTCCTACTAAAACCTTTTCTTTCTTTTTTCACTACCAGGAGCCACTTATAAGCATTATCACCTTTGATGGAGCAAATTGATTAATATATATAATATATAATACTAATCTGATTCTAAAATTAGAATACCTTTATACATACATACATATATATATATATATATATATATATATATATATATATATATATATATATATATATATATATATATATGTGTGTGTGTGTGTGTGTGTGTATGTATATATATATATATATATATAATGAGCGAGCTATTTAGCTATATATATATATATATATATGTGTGTGTATATATATAATGAGCGAGCTATTTAGCTATATATATATATATATATATATATATATATATATAATGAGCGAGCTATTTAGCTATATATATATATATAATGAGCGATCTATTTAGCTATATATATATATATAATGAGCGAGCTATTTAGCTATATATATATATATATATATATATGTGTGTGTATATATATAATGAGCGGCTATTTAGCTATATATATATATATATATATATATATATATATATATATGAGCGAGCTATTTAGCTATATATATATATATATATAATGAGCGATCTATTTAGCTATATATATATATATATATATATATATATATATATATATATATATATATATATGTGTGTGTGTGTGTTTGTTGCTATTTATCTATAGCGATATTTTTATTTTAGATTCAGATTCATATAGCCTCTGATTCAACGTAATTTTGAATGTAAAAAGTTACCCTCAATATCTCATATCGAGCATTGTGTCGCACCAATAATATATGACATCCCTCTTTCTCAAGAGACAATGAATATATACCCGAACAGAAATGCCCTCTCCAGGGTGAAAGCCTCGACAGGTTTTTTTTATGACGGATAGGTAGCTGCACATGTAGCACGAAAACCCCTCTTCACGCCACCGATGTAGTCCAGGGTAAGACAGAGGCCAATAAATCTTGGCACCGGCGTCGTCGCTGGAGATGCCAAAATGAAATTTAGCATAACATCAGGACTGTCCTATGTAACCAGGCTCCGGATTTGAATTCAGAGTTTTCTTTCTCCTAGTCTGGTTACCAACCATAGCTATAGAGGCCAGTCTAATATACTATTTAACGTTATTAATTCAGAGTTTTTCTTTCTTCTAGACCAGTTGCCATCCAAGGCTATAGAAACCAGCTTGTCCTGCTATTTACCCACATTGAAGAAGAGATAGATTCATACGTTTCCTAAGGGTATTAGCACTTAGGTGAATGTAATGATTGCAATTCGACTGGTATTCGCAATCCATTATTCCACCGTGCAGCAATGCTACAATGCAGATAATCAGTAGATTGAAAATTACTATCAGCCTAAATGTAGTAATAGAAAAACTGTTCGTTCCGCTAAGTAAAGTTGGATGAGTTACTCGCCGGAATTTGTGAAGAGCGGCACTATATCGAGTCTTGTGTGTTACCTCATTTTCAACGAGACCCGTTCGTCAAGTGTGTACGACGCTTGCGTCGTATCGTAACGTAACGATCCGTGTTGATGGGCACTGCTGATGAGTCCCAAAATAGGACTAAACGACCAGTGCTTTCTACATTCTGTGAGGATTCTTCTACACTCGATGAATTATTAATTATCATTATTCAAATCCCCCTAATAATTTCTCTCACAAAAATAAAACTCGAAAATGAAAATCCAAGACCAAATAAAAATAACCCATTTAAGATATGATTTAGGTTAAAAATATTAATGACTTAACTTTTTCTTTCTAATATAACGGATATATGTCACGGATAGATCTTACATAGATGTCACAGACAGACACCAAAACACACGTTCCAACATTCTGACACGGAAATGGATAACAATTTATTTGCATCAATTTGTTCCTTCAAAATTTGATTTAATTGAACATTTGTTTCGTTGATATTTTTTATTCAGTAAAACCGTATTTCCTCCATTGTTAAGTGACTCTGTGATATTTTTTTATTTTTAAAAATACTCTTTCAGGGCGTAGACGGTAACGGCTTTCCACAGACTCCGTTACTTCATTATTTGAATTGCTATCATTTCTTCGGAAAGATAGTAGGATGGTGTTCAATTATTTTCTCCAGGTTTTTTTTTTAATTCAGAGTAATCCTTCTCCTAGACTGGATGTTGCTCAAATCACGAAAGTTGTGTTTATTTTGTATTTAACCCATAGATGGGAAGGAGAAGTGATACATTCATATCATTCATAAGATCATTTGTTTGAAAGTAAGCGTAATTTATTAGGCAGGATTTCAAATTTTATTTTCTGAATCGATAAGCATTACATACTTCGCACATCCTATAGAGGTTTATGTACTGATTATGTAAAGCACAAGAATGGCCCACAGTTTTTATCATGAGCTGAAAACATTAAACCTTGTGTTTTCTTATATCGAACAAATACCTTTTTTATCAGAGCCCCCATTAAATTCTATGCTTAAAAGACAAGATGTGACATATAAGATTGAATAAATTATTCCATGATCATTATATCAATGTGACCAGTCATCTAAATTATCTTCTCAGAGAAAGACATCATATCTTTTTCGACAATACTTGTAAACACCGCGATAACAAATGTTG
Source organism: Acanthosepion lycidas (assembly GCA_963932145.1). Classification (NCBI taxonomy): domain Eukaryota; kingdom Metazoa; phylum Mollusca; class Cephalopoda; order Sepiida; family Sepiidae; genus Acanthosepion; species Acanthosepion lycidas. Next base: position 96,296,174 of record OZ010595.1, read on the forward strand.
TCATTACATATCCGTCAAACAAATAATTTGATCAACGAATGTATGATTAGATGGTTTGAAATGGAATGCAAAACAATTTAGTCTAAACCAAACAACGATCTTATCGTAAGATTTATCGTGAGTCAGTTGCACACGAATTGCCAATTAAATGACTAATTTTAATATTGCTTTTAGCTTCTTGGTTTCTGTCCCGTATTCAAATATCTCAATTCTCTGGTGAGTTTTATTTTTAACGTTTAACGGCTTTGAGTGGAAGTATTCTGATCTCCGCTATTCAACATGATGTCACCTTTTAAAGTAATATCGCCCGAGAATATGCTAATGTCAATAGGCGAAATCACAAGACGACTAATGTCATCAAAATTAGAGACGCCAGCAGACATTCTTTACTTAAAGAGCAACCTCCAAAACTGAATGTGGCATAAAATTAAGTCAGTGACTTAGAGGCAAAGTAGCGTCCTTCGACAGAAGATAAGAAAAGATAAATATTGATAAAATTAAACAATGTGACCGGTCAAAAGACGTGTTTTAAGGAAACGAGATAGAGTGAAAGCTAAGAAATATTCGTCATTCAATGAATATCACAATAAACTTTAGAAATAAAATTATTTAATCTTTAGAAAGAAACTTAAGATTAGATTAAAGAAATCAATGTAACAAATAAAGTTTTAATTTCACAGTTAAGTCCAATGCACTAATAGGTTGTACTTAGGGTATATTGTCACGTTTTATTTTAATTACTATTATTGTATTCTGATTGGACATCATAGATTAAGTAACAATGTTTCCCCTGTTAAGGGGGTTTGACTGGTTGTTAAATTTTTAAAACACTTTATTTTCAGTCAAAACTAACATTAATAAGACACCAGAAATTTTGAAACAAATTTGCAATTTTTATAGTGATTTTAAAGCATGCATATGCCAGACTTTTGAATATATATATATATATATATATATATATATATATATATATATATATATATATATATATATATATATATATATATATATATATATAAGTTTCATTAAAACGACTGGCAAGATACTGCATTGAAGTATTTTATTTAAATTTTGTGTTCATATAATTCTCTTCTTTTCTGGACATAAATTATGTAGAAATTATCCAAATATCCTGTATGTCTGAGAGTTTTCGACTATACTTTTAATCATTACCAATTAAATAAAACCATCCTTGGTAATGGTTAAAAGTATAACCGAATGCGCTCAGACATGCGGGCATCAGGACAATTTATACATAAAGTATGTGAAGAAAATAAGAAAATTATAAGAACAGAACAAAATTAAATAAAAAAAATAATCGTAGTGCTTGTCAGTCGTTTTTAATGAAACTTGTATAAAAGAGGGATTGCCGTCAAAATTCACACACACACAGACATATATATATATATATATATATATATATATATATATGTGTGTGTGTGTGTGTGTGTGTGTGTGAAGAAAGAGACAGAGAGAATATTACCAGGTCAGTCTTGGAGCTGAAATGTAGTAATTTATCTTATTTTCCTTTCTGTTTATCAATGTTGCGACTGGAACGAAAAAAAATTACGTGTGAGTCTCTTGAGATATTTCCTCAAAAATCATAAAAGATATAGTTTCGAAAATTGCCTTGGACATCTTCTGTAGCTGGCTACCTTTCTCTCTGTTTTCCTATTTATCCACATCACTCCATTCAGTGTCGTCAGCGCGTCGGGTATAACACACGCGACCCGTACGCCGGAGGCACGCGTTAACAGCGACAACGCCTCACTACGATGTAACGAAGGTAACAACGACCAACGTTGAATAGAGACTCACTCCATACTTCTATGACCCACGCCCTCCTAAAATTCAGCACAATAACTAAATAAAACGAAAATGATAAAGAAAAAAAAAAGAGAAAATAGGAAAGAAGCATAACTAGGATGAAAAAAAAAGTTCTACAATAAAGAATAAAGATGGATTGTCAGCTGAGTGATCCCGTGGGGTCTATAACACATTGTAGGAATTCCTCCATGTATTGCAATGCTTAGGAACGACAAAGAAAGAAGATAAATAGAGAAAAAAGTAAACAAGACTTGAAAAGAAAAAAAAAGATGGACTCCAAATATATAAACAAACAGAAAATATATAAAACCAGAAGATAAACGCCAGTCCAGAAAGTTCGGCCGCCGGCCATTTTTTTTTTTTTCTTCCCTCATCCGCCATTTTTGTTAGCTTCCTTATTTTATCTTCTTCTTCTTCCAAATTATTTCCCGCCATTTTCCTGTAGAGCACAATCATTCCCTTTACACATCCATCTCACAGGACTTTGTCAGAGCTCTTCCGGTAGTCTTACCGAACTCTGTGTGATTCCATCGTGGTAGTTTATTAAAAGCGACACCCCAATACGAGGGGACACTTCATCAGTTTGGTCTGTCTTCTTTACATTATGAAAAAAATCGCCCTTAGGGGACAGCACATTCTGTTGCCAGCGCAGAGTGCTTCATATCCTTTAGAAAGGAAAAGAAAATACGAACAAAAGAAAAAGAAAAGGAAATAAAAAAGATAAAATAAATATTCAGAGAATACAAACGTATATACAGAGATAGAAACCTAGAAAAATTCAAACAAGCAGATTTTTACTAAGCTGAACTTATTTTGGAAATGATAATATGTCTTTCAGTGCGTATCGAACATATTCGAAATTATAATTACTAGAAAGAACCTTGAAAATTTCACGGTTTTACTATTTACATTGTCTGATGAATCTTAATTCTTTATTCTTAAGTTAATGATTAAATAAGCTAAAAGCAAGTTGTAAGACAATAAAATATCCGTACAATTTCCCTATCGCATCGTTTGATATTTGAGTTTAACAACTTTAATAAAATATTGCAGTAACAAGCATAAATATGAATACTGGTTATTTTAAGAATAAAAATGAGAAGATTTGAAACTGATATTTTTTTTATCTTCCCCTCATCTCTTCTTTCTTTCTTTCTTTTCCTTTTCACACTGAAATGAAGTAATGTACTTTCCCCTTCTTTCTATCCGATCGGAATAGTCCATTATTTATGAGGTATTGACAGGAAACGATAAACACTTCTCCCTTCCTTCATTCATTCCTTCCTTCCTTCCTTCCTTCTTTCCTTCCTTCCTTCCTTTTTTCCTTCCTTCCTTCCTTCCTTCCTTCCTTCCTTCCTTCCTTCCTTCCTTCCTTTCTTTCTTTTTCCCACTGAAATCAAGTAATGTTTTCTATTTTCTATTTTTCCTTCTTTCTATCCGATCGGAATAGCCCATTATTTATGAGGTATTGACAGGAAACGATAAACACTTCTCCCTTCCTTCCTTTCTTCCTTCCTTCCTTTCTTCCTTCCTTCCTTTCTTCCTTCCTTCCTTCGTTCCATCCTTTCATTCCTTCTTTCTTTCTTTCATTTTCCCACTGAAATCAAGTAATGTTTTTTCCCCTTATTTCTATGCGATCGGAATAGTCTATTATTTATAAGGTATTGACAGGAAACGATAAACACTTCTCCCTTCCTTCCTTTCTTCCTTCCTTCCTTTCTTCCTTCCTTCCTTTCTTCCTTCCTTTCATTCCTTCTTTCTTTCTTTCATTTTCCCACTGAAATCAAGTAATGTTTTTTCCCCTTATTTCTATGCGATCGGAATAGTCTATTATTTATAAGGTATTGACAGGAAACGATAAACACTTCTCCCTTCCTTCCTTTCTTCCTTCCTTCCTTTCTTCCTTCCTTCCTTTCTTCCTTCCTTCCTTCGTTCCATCCTTTCATTCCTTCTTTCTTTCTTTCATTTTCCCACTGAAATCAAGTAATGTACTTTCCCCTTATTTCTATGCGATCGGAATTGTCTATTATTTATAAGGTATTGACAGGAAACGATAAACACTTCTCCCTTCCTTCCTTTCTTCCTTCCTTCCTTTCATTCTTTCTTTTGTTATCACACTAAAACTAAGTAGTGTCTCTGATATGTCCTTTCTGCCTTTCCACGCGATCAAAACGAATTAGTCCATTATTTATGAGGAATTGGCAAGAGACGTTAAACACATTTCTCAACCTTTATTATTTTTTTTGCAGCCAAATCACAGTCTCACGAACATTTATCTTAATAATAATTTGAAAATAATTCTGTAGAAGATATTATTTTGTTTAATTTATGGTAACTAGATATTATGCGATTGTGTTACAGTTTCCCTCGTTTGATATTGTGTGTATGAAAAATGGCGTATTGTCGTTGTCGCCATAGATTCTCTTCCATTTGGCAGAGATCATAGCGTGGTATATGTCCTTATCAGCTTTCTCTGACACATTCTTTCTACTTCTATCTTCCTTTATTTCCTTCCACGCGATCGAAACGCAAAATAGTCCATTATTTACGTGGTTTTGGAAGGCCAAACACGATTATAAAATAATTATTATTCCCAATCAATATACCATGTCAACTACACTTTATTTACTGACCATCAGTATTGAGTAAGTTTTGATTACTCTAAGACAAGTCCATACATACAGAGTGAGCATGTAATCGAACTAATACAGACGTCAATAGTACTATTCGCTTCTCAACAACAATGTGTCTGTTTCGCTCCAGGAGATTTTCACAAAAGCTCAGAAGAGCAGAATTGAATTCGGTTTAATAGTGATTCAAGGTTTCTAAAGTCACAGTAGTCCCTCATCTCACGATGAATCACAAAGCTACATTTATATGGCACTCAGTAAAAATCGAACTCATTAACATTAATAGTATCTCCCATAGTAAAAGTGACATTAATTTACCAATATGTGTGTATTATTAGAAGTGAATTTTAGTCCCAAATAGAAATATATTAATATGAAATCATCGATGGAAGACTAATGTTGTTTTTGTGACCAAGTAAATGGTTGAGTACACCATTACACGACTAGTATGTGTATCGAATGAACTAGCACTCGATCTTTTCACTGTTCACTGTTCCTCGAAGCCTTCTCTCCAACTAATCTTATAGTAGGGGGGAAGAGTCTAACATATACTCTTTAGAGGGTGGACATCACAACAGTTGTTTATTGGTTGATTACGTTTTAAAAACTACCTAACGAAAATATATAGGATATAAAATTACAACATTTGCTTGCAGTCTCACTTGTCATTATTCATACCACAACACATAATGCAGAAACAGAAAAAAATCATATGACAACATATGATGCAGAAGCAGAAAAAATGTCAAAATATAATACAGCTCTTGAGAATAACAAAATAACACTGAGTTTAAAAGAACTGTACAGATTTTAGAAGTAATCGAAATTCCATAAAGATAATCAATATTCAAAAGGTTAATTTATGTTACTTGAATACCTATTCTAAAATGTATTTAAAGTCTCAGATCTGCATTACGTCACTTTCATACAATGCCCCCAAAGTTAAAAGTTTAATATGACATCACGTTTATGCGGCTTCAGAAGATTTTTCTTCTTTTTTTTTAATCCCAAACATGAAAATGAACCCTGAACGGATTTTGATCTTATTTCAAGGTTCTTGTTAATGAAGACAGTCAACTAAGAACTCAACTGTGAAAGGTTCCCACAAAACTGTCAAATAATATACGGATATTAATCGGCCTACAAGTAGATCTGGCAAACAAACATCATGAATTTAATAAGTTTTTAAACACACCCAAACACAAATATATATATATATATATATATATATATATATATATATATATATATATATATATATATATATATATATATGCGTGTTTGTCTGTCTGATGAAAGATTGAGGACAATTTGAAATATCAAATATATATATAAATAAATAAAAACTTTCATAAAATAAAACAATTTTTTTAATTTGCAACTTTTTCTATATATATATATATATATATATATATATATATATATATATATATATATATATATATATTTATATATATGTATGTATGTATATACACGCACACATATGAAGCGTATTACCTATACGTATATGAAACGCATAATCAATTCTATTTTCAATGAAACCTTTTTCACTTGTCAAATTTCTTACTATAATATATATATGTGTGTGTGTGCGCGCGCACTCGCGTGTGTGTGTCCGTGTGTGTTTGTCTGTCTGAGCGCGTTGAGCGCATGCGCATGCTTATCTGTGTCGGTAACCATGCAGATAACTATATAAATAAAATATCTGTAAAAACACAATATTATTTTTTTTTTAACAAGGTAGATATAAAGATATATAAAAATGATTCAAGAACGGTCTAAACTGTTATAGAATTTAAGGACGCTCTCAATCAATATTTTAGAGCTTTCTTTAATTATAAAATATTGACAGCTTCAAGATATATTTACTTCAGTTTAAAAACACAAGGGAGCCAAACGTATTCGTAAAGAAAAATTATTCCTTTTTCTTTATATACAGGATGCGATGGATAAATTGCCTTCCTAATTACGCAAAAATGAAAAAAAACACTGACATCTCTTATTAAAAGATACAATCATGACACAAAATTATCTTAAAATACTAAAGAGAAAATTTATTCAATAAAATCGCCATTGTCTTCAATCACGACCTCCAGGGGACTTCGCATTCTCCTGCAACTCTTCTGGGTGGTCTCCTTGTTTAAGTTGGAGAATGCTGTCATAATCCTTGCCTTCAGTTCATATTTGGTAGAACAAAGATTTTAGTTGGTCTCTCTCACAACTGCGCCCTAAACATAATAGTCAAATCTGCGTCACTGGGTGCCCAGTTGTAAAGGGTGATGTGAACGCTGAAATTGTCTGACAGCCATGACTGGGTTCTCCTTCTTGTGCAGCATGGTGTAGAATTCTGTTGGTAGACATAAGATCTTCCATCAGCCATTCTTTTGACTCAGGGTAGCACGTCTTCCTTAAGGCCTCCGTGTTGAATCTGATGGCCTCATCAACAAATACATTAGTTATTTTTTCATTAGAACAATGGAATTATCCGTGCCCCTACGTTCCTTAGACTCATTCAACTCTTTCCGAACCCTCTGCACTGTACTCAGATTGACACGGCACGAACACTAAGAGTTACAGCTTTATATATCCAAATTTCTGGCAAAGTGAATTGCGTCATGGTGCTCTTTTGCTCATAGAAAGTGTCTAACTCCCACTAATATAATCTGCAATCAACAAAATCAAAAGGAAAGAACATGATTGTGCAAAATCAAAAATATAAAAGGTCGACAATTTACTCATCACAACCAATATATATAATGATGACATTAGTGATCAATATGGACATTTCCAAAAGGATATATTAGGTTGGTACAAAAAATAATGACGTAATAATGTCGTTTTTTACGTAAAAGAACATTATTAAAACGACATTATTACGTCATTATATTTGCACCAACCTAATAAATCCAGATTTTGTATTAGGTATGTGCAATTTTGTATTAGGTATGTGCCGTAAGCAAAAAAAAAAAAAAAATTACTTAAACAATTTTTAAATATAAAAATTTAAAAAAATCGGAATATAAATGTAAAATAATTTTACTTACTGTAAGTAATTATAATTCTAATATATTTACTTCTATTAAATGTAATTATAGTCTATAAAAACTGATAATGAAAATATTTTAAAGTTTTAATTAAAATTGTAGTTCATTAAAATGAATTCTAACCTAAACTTCTTTTAAATTGTAATTAAATAAATAAATAGAGTTTACTAAATCAGAGAAATGGAAATTTTACTTAAATAATATTCAAATATAAAATTTCAAAAAATCGTAATATACTTGATGTGATAATAATTCTACAAACTGTAAGGGATTCTAATTACATTTAATTGTTCTTGAAAGAAATATAGTATATTAAAAATTAAAAGTAAAAATATTTCAAATCGTAGTTAAATAAAAAGTATTCTGACGTAGACACCTCCCAAATATCTTTAAATATACGAAGGAAAAAAATGCCGTAAGAATTTTCGCCGTTAACAATAAAATTTATAAAAAAAAAAAAAATCCAGACGACACGCTATTAACGGATATTAGATTTCATTGAAAAATACATCCCTACCCACTACCAAAACGTAACAATAACTGATACATTAAAATATAGACATATTGAACACCCAGACACCCCTAGTCTAGCAAAATAGATTTATCTGTAACCTTGGAAACATGAATTTTGTTTTAGCTGTGTATTTAAAACAGTAATTTTTAAAGTTACTCCAAAATTCGCTTTAGGATGAAATGGAACTAATGTCTTTAATTTAATTACAAAATTAAATTCGGGGCTTTTAGCTTCCATTTTTGAAACATGGTTAGAACTGTGTAGCGAAAAAAACATATTTTAAGTCAGTTAATGTATAATATCAATACTCTGTAAATTTACATTGAGCACTATTTTGTAAAAATAAAAATATCTATAAGAACACCGGATTATATATCTTACTGTTCTTTCAGACGGGCTGTTTCGCTGTAGCACAGCTCAACAATGTGACTAGATATCCAATTGTTTCAAGCCGGGATAGAAAATCGAATGATTTGGCATGAATGGGAGATTTTACCCCTGAGCTATCAGCACCCGGTAAAGTGGAAGTCTGATTTCTACGTAGTTATTCTTTGAATAAACAGGCCAATGGTCAAGAGGCTTTAATGCATTTAAGTGCTTTTCAGTATTAGCAATAATAGTCATTGTTTACAAATTTGCGCTTTCTCTTAAGAGTGCTCGACCGGAATTATATATATATATATATATATATATATATATATATATATATATATATATATATATATATATATATATATGGTGTGCGTATCTATCTATCTATCTATCTATCTATCTATCTATCTATCTATCTATCTATGCCTGTATGTGTGTGTGTGCGTTTGTTTGTGTCCGCGCGTGAAAAATATAAAAAGATAAATGTGTATTTTTGAAAGGGCAAACAGAACATGGCTGGGGGCAAGGCATTCTCTGTGATTAAGCCGCCTAAAGCATTCTGTACCAAGTGATATTTTCCCCTGCAAATAGGAATGTAGTTTTCTACCGTACCAGAAAGCAAAGTTTATTTATTAATTTTTATCGAGGGTGCAGGTAAACGCGCTTAATAGACACAGACAAAAAAAAAAAAAAAAATCGAAAAATACTAAAACGAAAAAAATAATTTATCTATTTCGAACAGTGGTAGTCGTTAAATGTTGCTTTTCAATTAGTAAACGTGCCGAATTAAAATGAAATTTATTGTTTAGAAACATATATACATACATATATATTTTGATAACTTTAAACGTTATTTTTAGTGGATGCTCATATTTGAGTAGACGCTTCATTTATTTATTAAGCAATATTTTTATTTAATTTCATCTACTGGCCTGAATATTCGTGAAATCTTATTAAAGAAAAAATATGTGCTCCCCAGGAGGAATCGAACATGCGTCCTTCTGGGCAATAGTGAAACTGTCGCCAGATTCGACGCGACTTAACCGTCTTGGTCAGACAGTCACCTCGCCAGTTAAGTGTACATTATTACTTAAACGTTATTTCTAGTCGATTCTCATATTTTAGTAGACGCTCTGTTTATTTATTAAACACTATATATTTAATTTCGTCTACTCGCCTGAATGTTTGAGGAAGAAAAATATACGCTCTACGGAAGTAATCGAACCATCGTTCGATCCGACGGGCGTTAACCGTCTTGGCAGAGTTTACGTAATACTATCTGTCGTATTAATAAATACAACTCCATCTTCTTCATACATATGCATTTGATGATACCCACTGACGAGTAGATGGGGTTATTCCCAGATGGTCCGTCTACGAATCTCTGGAGTTGGGATACTGATAGTAACATGAATCAGCTAATTGACAAACTTTTTACTTCTCTCTCTCTCTCTCTCTCTCTCTCTCTCTATATATATATATATATATATATATATATATATATATATATATATATGTTAGCGAAGTGAGCTCGCCATTATTTACATTACCTTTATTGATTTATTCTTTGAATGACTATTTTGCAGTATTAATATATACAGTTTCAGTTTTGTATATTCGGTGATATTTATTTAACATGACAAAAAACAATATTAATGGTGTAACTCGTTGTTATATATACCCCATCGTTCTAGGGAGGTCTTGGTTGACGAAGGTCATCATTCACTCATATTGTTTCTTTCTCTCTCGGTGGCTGATCGCCAGTTATTTTCTTCGGAATTAAAAGAGACATCAAGAACAGCGATTTTAAGCCTATGTATCTTATTAATCACGTCGACGTGTATATTTCTATCTAGTCAGTGGGGTTGCTACCCAGCCCACACGGGAGCAGTTTCCAGGCACGATTTTAACATGGCTACAATGTTCGACGTGTAAAACTTAACTCTCTGAAATCTGTTTCTGCCTTTAACATTCCTACACTAGATTTAGCCAATAAAAAAAAAGACTTCCTTTGTTTTTCTTTATCTGACATCTAATGTTAAAATGAGGAGTCCAGGGGAGAAATACAATTCTCTAAAAAAAATAATAGCATGCTAGACTATTATTTAACACGGTGAGGATAAAAGTTGCCGCAGTATTCTTCAATGGTACAGACTTCAAACTTTTATCAGTTTCCTATCATCTATTATATTCTTATATGTACAAATGTTTACTAATTTAAGTTTAGATTAATGTGCGATAATTAATCTGTTATGTCATAATCAAATTCATAAGTGAATTGATTTCTGCGTAGGTTCTTGCTGTTACAGCTGTACAACAATGACACACAACAAACAAATAAAAACAAATTAGATAGATATTGTTGGAAAAACTAAAACAAAGAATGGAAAGTAATGAGCATAATAATCACTGAGGATACGACAAAAATGTTTTAAGAAAAACTATAACGATGAAAGGGCGAATTGAAAAAGATTTAAAGCAAATAAAAATATAGACAATTTTTAATCGGCCTCTGGTCTATTTTCCCTGTCACTGGCTGTTGCTAAGAACTACAAATATATCATTAGCTCTCTCTTGCATTGATTTCAAATTCTTTCTTAGAAAGCTCATGCCTTTCTTTAAACTATTCATTCATTAAACTATTTATTTTAAGCTCCCATAAATCTTTTTTGTCACTCTTTCAAATAATTTCTATTTTTTTTAGAAATGACTCATGAAAATTTCTTATTTCGGTTTTAACTTTCCATTTCTCATTTTGGATTTTCCAACAAAGTTTCGTTATATTTGATATCTTTTCATTTCTCGATTATTCCTTTTGCTATCAACCATTTTCACAGGCGTTTTTAAAAGAAATAATTCATATTCACATGAGTGTCAAGTTACATACTGATATAACCTTAGTTTGGGAAAAGACCAAATAAAAGGAGCATACGAAAAAAAAATTTCTGCAAAGTAAGGTCCCAACTGCCTACGTTAAAATATTCAAAATATTGATTTGGAACTGTACGCGAACATCAACCTGTTGGGAAATATACGTCTCTCTCAACAAGTCAAACCGACTTGAATTGTTAATCTTAATTTGGCATTAGCAATATATACATGTCAGTGTGTTTGCGTGTCTGCATTCAAAGCTAACATTCAAAATTCTGAATTTTACCTAGTCTTGAACATAGGCCGATGGCAGTGATGGTGAATCCTCTTGCACATAAATTTCCAGTGTATACATCAGTGAAACACTGTTTAAGATAAATTATTTTCGCCATACTTTAGTTACGATGTGTTAGTCATGCGAAATATATAATTCACATCATGTGTATCAAAGGAAATATATAATTCATATAATGCATATTAAAAAAATAACTATGTTAACAATTTAATTAATAATTAAAAACAATAATTGGCAATTAATGAAACTATGCGTCGGGACATACAGCTTTGCAAAATTACTTTCTCTCAAAACAAAAGAGAAAAGTTTTATAACCGTTAGTTAATATTCCATATATAATTTTCTTTATGAAGATCGATAACATATTGTTGCTTCTACTATTAATAATAATATCATACACAAGTTATTGGCTTTCCATAATACTTCTCACGAAAGGCTACGAAACAATCAATAGTGGAAATCGAAAGATAACAGCTACTGGACCAGAGGAAACCTATTTTAAGATAATGATTGTATGAACCGACAACTGCATTGATTTCTCATTCAATGAATGCAAAATGTTTCCTTATAACGAAACATTGAAGGAAAGCGAGAAGAAAGAACTAAACATCAATTGCAAGAAGACGAAATATATTGTTGTTAGGAAAAGGAACAATCCAACGTGAAAATTACAAATTGGAGATATCAAAATTAAACAAGTACAACAATTTAAATATATGGGAATTTCTTTAACAGAGAAAGGAAAATGCGAAACCCGAGGGCGCATTGGGATAGCCAAAGATGACTTCCAAAAGCTAACCAAAGTATTAAGTTAGTGAATAAATTCGTTAGAAAAAAAACTCTTACTATATGACAATGAAGGATTATCACCAGTAAAGAAGAAAATTGAAGCAACATAAATTTGGTTCTACAGGAAGATACTGAGAATTCCGTGGATAGAACTACCAAAACTACTACTACTACTACTGATTTGGACAGCACTACTACTACTACAACTACTATTACTATTTTGGACAGAACTACCACTACTACTATTACTGTTTTGGACAGACCTATCACTACTACTACTACTGATTTGGACAAAACTACCCTTACTACTACTACTGATTTGGACTCGACTATCACTACTACTTCTACTACTATTACTACTTATTTGGATAGAACTACTACTACTACAATTACTGATTTTGATAGAAAGACCACTACTATTAAAGATTTAGACTGAACCATCACTACTACTACTACTGATCTGGATATAACTACTACTACTACTACAATTATTGATTTAGACAGAACTACCACTTCTACTACTGATCTGAAGAACGTCCGAAACGTTGTAATAAATATGGCTACAAAGTTGAGGACAATAGTCCGAATAATGTAAATAGTGTACATAATACCTCATCTCAGAAATATAGACAGATACTGAAAGCCCAAAACGTTATAATAAATATGGCAACAAAGATGAAGACAATAGTTCCAATAATGTAAATAGTGTACATAAAACCTCATCTCTGAAATATAGACAGATACTGAAAGGCCGAAACGTTGTAATAAATATGGCGACAAAGATGAGGACAATAGTCCGAATTATGTAAATAGTTTACATAATACCTCATCTCAGAAATATCGACAGATACTGAAAGGCCGAAACCTTGTGATAAAGATGGCGATAAAGATGAAGACAATAGTCTGAATAATGTAAATATTGTACATTATACTTCATCTCAGAAATATAGACAGATACTGAAAGGCCGAAATGTTGTCAAAAACATGGCGACAAAGATGAGGACAATACTCCGAATAATGTAAATAGTGTACATAATACCTCATCTCAGAAATATAGACAGATACTGAAAGGCCGAAACGTTGTCATAAAGATGGCGACAAAGATGAGGACAATAGTCCGAATAATATTAATAATTGGTCACAACTGTGTAAGTAACGATTGTGTGAATGTCAAAGAGCGTGGGAAATAAGAGTCGTAGCAAGTAATTGCCTGTGCGTTGAGGAATCTGTGCACTGGGATGGTTATTGGTGTACCTGCAAAATCGAGATTCGACATGAAAGGATGTGCAGATTTCTGTGCTCTGTGAAGATACTGAGAAAGGCTTTGAAGACGTGAGGAGAATTGCCGACACTCAGCCTTAAGCGATCACCACGCGGCATTTGTTTTGGACGTGCAAATAGGAGGAAAGAAGTAGAACACAAAAAATCGAGTGAAAAAAAAGGCCATTCAAAAGAAATCTATGAAATAGTATTTCAATCGACGTGCATATAGATAAGAAGTGGGAATATAAATAAATTTATTCACCCGGTCTTTGAAATAAATCTATTCACCCGGTCTTTGATAACGTCTTGAAACAATTCTATAAGAATAAAATTTTATCTTTTTATTATCACTTCTTAAAACTTGTTCTGTCATCTATTTATTCAAGCTCTCTAGGTAGGTTAGGTGTTGATTTCCGCTGCCTCTCTTCAGACTGTTCTGTGAGTATCAAATTTCCAAACCCTCTTTTCTCATTTATGTGCTCTAGAAATTGTCTCTTCCTGATGGTAAGTATAAGTGACATTTTTCTTTTCTTTTTTCTCTAAATATTCGCCATTTCTCACATGTTCTGCCACGGAATTCTCAGCATCTTTCTGTGGAACCACATTTATATTGTTTCAAATTTTTTCTTTATCGGTGAGAAAATTTTCCATCATTCTTTCGAAGAGTTTGTTTCTAACGAAATTATTCACTAACTTAATACTTTGCTTAGCTTTTGGATGTCATCTTTGGCTCTCCCAATGCGCCTTCGAATTTCGCATTTTCCGTCCTCTGTTAAAGCAATTCCCATACATTTAAATTGTTGTACTCGTTTGATTTTTTTATTCAAAATTTGTAATTTGCACGTTGGGCTGTTCATTTTGATAACAACCATATATTCTGTCTTCTTGCAATTGATATTTAGACCTTTCTTCTGACTTTCCTTCACCTACCAACGCCTTTATCCACTGTGCCATGTGTCCTTGAGGTTAGATTCAGTGACAAGACCCAAAGAGTGTGAGTTCAATACCAGGTTAAGGCAGTGGAGAACTTGGAGAGGGGAATTTACAGGAGATAACTGATAACTGACATCCATTAGACATGGCACGTGGAACTAGAGCCGTCTAACCCAGCGAGCGAAATAAAGGGTTCGACATTCCAACCACCGAGCGTATAGCGATCGAATCGTTGTGAGAAATATGGCAACAAAATGAGAACAATAATCCGAATAGTGTAAATAGTGTACAGTTGTATATAGCTGACATTTTAGATATTTCTTAAGGATTTTAGAAGCATCTATGCCATCTCTATGAAAGTTTCGATTTACCGAGATTAGTTCAGAGGATAATTCGAGATTTTAAACAAACTCGGAAAGAGTTTGAGAATAACTCTGACAGGGTGAATGATGTCATTTTTGCAAGGCTTGCATCATGATATGCAGATCTACGGTATATGTTAAAGATATTTCTTTTTATTATAATTCCTTGGATACAAACAGAAGAACCACTTAAGGTAGAGGGTTATGGAATGTAGTGCGTGATATCAATATTCGTGGAGGAAGTAAAAAGAAAACTAAAGATTTTGAGCATGAGGAGGATAGATAAATATTGACACTTGACTTGAAGAGGTTACGATCTCGACATCAAATCAGCCATCTTTGAGAAAATATTCTGTACGTTGAATATCAGCTTTACAACTGGAATTAGGTTGCTTCTTCTTCATGGACATAGCAAGGGAGATCTTAACTAGAAACTTGTGAACTAGTGGAACTCAAGAACAGCGCCAAACACCTGTCATGAAATTAGCGATAGATTAGAGATTGGCTGATGATATTGCTGTCTATAGAAAACAGGTCACAAGCTCGAAAATAAGAAATCTGTTACAAATCCGTTCGCCATCAGTGCTATTATTTAGCAAGTGACTGCAATTAAGAAGATAGAATAGAATTGTCTTAAAAAAAGAAATTTCTTTAGAAACAGAGAAAAGTTTAGCTTTTAGCATATTGCTTGAATATGTGCAGTAGAAAACGGTTGAGCTCCCCGTGACTATTATAGCAATAATCAACGATACAAGCTTGTTCCAAAAAAAGTTAATGTGGAAAAGTAATCATTTTTTTAATCCTTGGACCTCGTGCAAGGTAATAAGATATAAGGAGTTACAGAGTGTGAACGAATATGAGAGAAAGAAAACATTATTAAGGAGAGATGAAAATAAAAGATGAGAACTTATAAAGACAGAACATAACGATTAACATTCCATTTACATTCTTGAAGATCATAGATGGCTGGCACACAAGAAGCCAGAAGAGATTTCCACAAGTATGAGAGAAGATACTATTAGCAGAGAACTTGCGATTACATCTAGCCATTAAAATGATGTGACACCAATTTAGTACTGAGTACTAAGTACTGAGCAATGTCGAGATATCAAAGAGGAAAGCTCATCAAAATAATTAGCATAGAAATATTTATAACAGGGAAGCTATATTTCGGCGGTGGGAAAGTCACTGAATCAGAGATGCCAGGTAAAGACCTATAACATTGCAGATTTTTTATTGGATATTTTTATGAATCCTCATTTTACTTAATTTAACTTTGTCGTGAAGACACGATTGCGTGACACTCATTGTAGATTGAATCAACTTTAGAAAGCATTTCAATGTGAGGAATTTCTTTTAACATCTTCAGCGCTATTCATCTGTGACATAAAAATATAATTGTAATTTTCCGCTTAGGTATTTGCTAAGAGAGAGTCAATTTTAGTAAAAGTTCTGCTAGAACATCTCGTATGAAATGAAGACATCAAAACATCTTCCGTGGCACAATAAATAATTGAAAAAATTCATTATGATATCTAAAAATGGCCATCGGTGAAAAGGTCATTTCATTTTTTATCGACATGTTGACGATAGTTAGTTTGTGACGTTACTTTCGAAAAAACAAAAAAAAACAAAAAAAAAAAAACGTCAAAACATCAATCACCATAAAATCTATAATAGGATTGGTCATAAACTATTTCAGTTTTCTTATCAATTTGATTCTTCAAAGAGTTCGATTATATTTTATTCAGTTATATCATGATCATTATTTGCAAAGAGTTGTTGGAACATAGGCAAGTGTTCAAAGACTTTTGAGTAGAATTCTTCTGATTTTTATGTGAAATGGTTTTCGGTGAACTCTTGAATCTGTTTTATATTAGAGAATATCCTCCTCATTCAAGCGCTTTGCAGTGATCAAAAAGGTAATGATAGGTTGTTGTAAGGTCAGCTAGATATACACAGTGCTGTTAAACAAACTGACCGAGTTCCTTTTTTTTTCCTATTTTATTCATACTGCATGAATCTTTTCCTTCTTATGAAGAAGAAGAACATTTTTGCAACTGACGAGAATGGCTAAGCATTCGACTTATTCTTTATGGGTATGTTGTAATTTACTGGCGTCTAAATATACGCTTAATGTTTCATTTCCTTATAAGAACTGTAAAATGCATGGTATGAACATTCCTCTATGAAGCTCATCTTTTGTGGTCGGTTGTGTATATTTACCCTTTTCAATCCACTTTTGTATTGTTATCATATAGTTGATTGCAACTGCCCCCCCACACCAAAAACAAAATTAGAACTTACTTATGTCATACAATACGATTTAGTATATTCTTTATCTTATTCGTTCTTATATTCAGGAGAAATGCTGACAAAACACAACGACAGAATTTTAATCATCATCCGAATAGCAATGCAAATAATGGTTTATAAAAATCGAGTTTTGACTGGAAAATTTTTCACTAAAACTACTTGATGTCTATAAGATTTGGTTGTCACCATGTCGCTACATTTAACGTCGAAGTAGTGGAGCTAAGAATGTAGGACCTCTGAACATTTGACATGTGAATAGCGACACCCTAGCGAGAAGCTAGAAACTATTTGTCTTTGTAAAAGGGGTTGCAGGGTGGAAAATAATTCTTCACCGCCAAGGCTTTTGAACAGTAGGCAAGTGAGGAGTGCGCAGCAACAGTCCAAATATGGTGGCAATGACCCATTCTTGGTCTGATGAATCATATAATGATAGACAATGGCAGTTGAAATTAGATATTTTCTGTAGTGGTGAAAACATCCATTGTTCCAGCATCATTAGCACTGACACGACTATACGAGTTTGCATTTATGGTCTCAAGTGAGATTGAGACTTTACATGCGTTTGAAGCAAGAAGCATCATTGAGGGTACGGTTTCTCGTTAGGTTTGGAGCAAATTTCGAGTCTGCTTGATGATGATTGAATGTTACTAGCTTTATATTAATAATACAAACCGTTATCTCCGCCTACAGAACTGTGTGAGAAAGGCCAGCAGTCAGATCAGTTGCGAAGTTTTAGGTCATCTAGATTTTTGCAGGTGTGTCCATAAACTATGGTATCATCTGCATATATATTTATTTATCTCTTTTCCACTTTTTTCGATACAAATCCGTTTAGTTCTTGCCATTTTAAGGTTTTCTGGATATTAATTCAATTACACATTAATCTAGATGGAATTGAACCTCTACGAAGCAGGTGAGATGCAATATTTATAAATGTCTGCTCTACACTTCAGAAAAAGTATCAGGTTTTAACAAGATTTCCAAAGTTTCTGTAGTGAAACTTATAATGTCTGCAGAAAAATTTGTTTGAATTTTATACAAGGGTTTGCGTATATACAAAATAGGTGATTTTTTTTTCTCCAAATATGCAAAATTAGGCTTTTTTATGAACTTAAAGAAACAATACAGGATAGTCCCTAACTTTTGATCGCTAGTGTATATATATATATATATATATATATATATATATATATATATTGTTTATCTTTTCATATGCATGTTTCGTTAATCCAATACATCTTCTAATTTCGATGTTTTCATCTGGTAAAACACTACCCGGATGTTTACAATTTTTAACTTGTTTGATCTTGATAACTCCAATCCATACTTGGGCTTTTTCACTTGCTGTCTACTTCTGTTAATGGATAGTCTTTTTTATCGCTTTCATTTACTTCAATTGTAAGAAGTTTTATAATTTTCTTTCTGTGTTTGCCATCAGCAGTGTCATACGCGTATCTTATATTGTTGAGATTACGTCCACCAGATAATAAATCCTGATATGTTCACCAGCTTCCTTATTATAGTCGTCGAGGCTGAACGAACCTGGACATAAGATACATTCTTATATGATCCTTTTCTTATTGCCCTATTTAATGAATTCATTTCCTATCTGGAGATAAGCGGTTTGCTCCCAGTTTATGTTCTGGATTATTCTATCATCTTTTCTCTTGTATTCATATGCAAATCTTTATGAGTTGAAGGATAAACTAATCCTAACATTTTCGTTGGGATTGGTATTTATTGAATATTTTCCCAAGCTCTAAGGGTCTTTGCCCCGAGGTAGTATATCTCTTTCCAGGTTTATTGCTCGGCGACTAAGGCGTCCCCAAAAAGGGGAAGAGTCAGGGTTACTTGGGAATTTTTGCGCAATGTGGCCGATTGGCCCAACTTAAAACTTGAATTTGTGTCACATCCATTTGCGAAGTAGGCGAGATACCATTAATCCTAACCTTGAAGTCTAAACTAGTACAGAAATAATAGTGAATTCTTTTAATTATAGTTTACAACGCTTTATGAATAGATCTAATTCTCCTTTTATTGCACGTTGTCAAATGCGTTTGTCTAATCTGTAAACATTAAGTGTACGTTTTTTCGATGTTATTTTCATTATAAATATGGCAGAAGTTCTTGTTCCGCTCTTCTTGTTAAAACTTGCACCGTTTTTGTCCTATTTTCGGGTTATTTCTTCCTCCTTTCTGAAACTCTTCCTAGGGGACGCTTTCCAGCACTATAAATACTCTGCCATAATATTTTATCTCTCACTTCTTACTTTTCCGCTTATAGGGCAACAATGTAAATCTCACACAGAAGATTGCCTTTCTCTTTGTGAGAAACCCATTGAACAATATATACGCATACACGTACGTACACAAATTCTCTCACTACGCATATTTGGATCACAAAGTTTCCACATTCATTTGTTACACACACATTATTGTCTTTGACACTTGTAAACCTTTGTTCGTTAATACATATTAATTTTCTGTCTATATTTCTGAGATGAGGTATTATACACACTATTTACATTATTCGGACTATTGTCCTTTTATTTGTCGCCATATTTATTACAACGTTTCGGCGGTAGTACGCTCCGGGCTTCTTCAGGTGGTTGGATGAATATGTACTCACATTCTTTGGTTCCTGTCAATGGATCTAACCAACGCGTTTATCCACTGTGCCACGTGTCCTTGAGTGTGTGAGTTCAATACCCGGTTAAGGCAGTGGAGATCTTGGAGAGGGGATAACTGATAAATGACATTCATTAAACATGGCACTTGGAACTAGAACTGTCTACCACATTGAGCGAAATAAAGGGTGCAGTTCGACATTCCAACCACCTGAAGAAGGCCGGAGCGTATATCGGTTCTTGTTGTTTCTTTACACTTCTTTTGGGTGAACTCATATTCCGAATCCACCATGTTTGTTGTGGGCATTTCAGAATACACATGTGTTTCCCTCAAAACGCGTACACCGACCCACAACCCTATTACCGTTCTAATTCTACTTCGTTTTCATTCATTGTTTGAATTATTGGAATGGTTATGTTTGAACAGGGTAAAACGTTTGCATTGAAATGCTTACATTCTCAGAAACCTTTCTTCATTTTGTATTTTACCAAAGGCGGACATCATCGATTACATGAGGTTTTTGATATTGTTGAAGTTTTCGGAATAAATAAATCTTACATCTTAAAATATTTGCTTTTAAATCTATTTTACCAGGATCTATTTGAGTAGCTTCTTATTTGCTTCTCTTAAGAAGAGTGAAAAGAAAAAAAAAAAAACTCTTCCCGATTTTCATTCATTATTTTCTTGTGGTGGAAATTGAAATCTAAAATTTGTCTTATTTAATTACAAATCCAGTCTATTCCTGAACATATGGAGAAATTATTTCGTACAACTGTTACAAATGATACTAACACAGCAGTTATTCACTTGTAAATTTTCTATCGTAAAACTTGTGGGAATAATGTTAGAATAGTTATTTTAATAATTGCGTGTGAATGTTTCTGACAAAGAAGGAGACAAAATAGCAGGTACATTTCAAGTACAGGCTTTCCTGGATATGACGATAAACTGCATCCGCGTCCTGGGTAAGACGATAAATTACGTCCAACAGAAAGGCCACTGATCAGGAGGTTTTGAGGAGTGTGGAACCACCTCTTAATTGCTGGTGTTCCCAGGTCCACTCTGAGCCGGTGTGGTAGTACCTGTTAGAATCCCAGATATGAACAAATAGTTAACACCCAAACCCAGATCTCATCCTGGGTATGACGATACACCACATCTGTGTCCTGGTTTATGACGCTAGACTACATCCGCGTCCTGAGTAAGACGATGAACTACGTCCAACAGCAACGTCTCTGGTAAATACTTTTTTGAAAAAATTATATTACCAGCTGTACATTTTTCAGAAAAAAATATTAACAGAAATGGATTTTTGACAAAATAAAAATATTACCAGGAAAAAAAATAGTTGTCCGCTTTAAATGACCCGTTAAGGGTGATATGCCGTAAAACACAACAAACTGAACCAAACAAATCAAGTACAGTATGTAATTTTTGATAAGCTTGCTAAAAGAAACAAAATAATAACGCGACTGTTTTCTGGAAGTTGGAGACTGACAAAATTAAACTGAAGCACTAATCGTACATACAAAGATCGAGTAAGCAACCATAAAAATAGGAACTATTAGAAATATTGAGAAAAAAAATTCTCTAAATTTTATTGATGGAAACGTCTTTCCGAAACAATTCATTTTCAACTGATTTGGAATTAATTTCTTTAGAACCCTTCGAAATTCTTTTTGTTCCACTTGAGTTTCAAGGGAATTTTTCGCTTAGTTTCATTCGAGTCTATTTGTTTCATTCTTTTCTATCAAAGAATCCCTTCGGAAGAGGCTCTCTCCCTCTCTCTCCTCACTATCCCTCTCTCTTCTCTCTCTCTTCTGCTACTTGATCGATTTTTGGTCCTGCATGAAAAAAATCTAAAAATTCCCATCTATTGTATTTGCCTAATGGAGCAAAATGGTGCGTTCAGGCTTGAATCTAGGCCGAATAATTTAGTCCTACGCTCAGGATAGATGCTTACATAAAAGTGACACAGGCTTTTACAAACGAAGAAACGTAATAAAGATACAATAGGAAGTAAACATATATATATATATATATATATATATATATATATATATGTATATATATATATATATATATATTATTCGAAGTACACACACATATATCTTGTGTATCTGGGCAGCAATCCCCTTTGTATCAAGCTTCGTTAAAGACGGTGACAAGGTACTGCAATTAAGTTTTTTATCTAATTATCTCATGTTCGTATTTTTTTTTTCTTTTCTGGACAAAAAGTGTGTCAAAACTGTCCAAAAGTTCTTCATTTCCGAGCACTTTCGACTATTCCTTTAGACAGTGTCAATGATGATTTTTATTTTTTTATTTTAAACTCAATGTGTCGGTTTTTATTTATGTCTAAATTTACAGGAATGTTTTATTTTCCAAACACGGCCATCACATTGTGGCGGTCTTCATAGTTCATGTTATTAAATGTTAGCTTTTCCTATTTCATTATTAGTGCACCCATTATATTAATTACTTTTTACCTGTGGATGAGGTTATTATTTATATATTTTCTACTAATATGCTGCGGATGGAGTTATGTAGGTTTCCGTGTGTGTTAAAATGACTCCTTATTGAGCTGTCGTCTGGTAGGTGTAACGTGAGTCGTCTAGATAGGCATGTAGTGGTATTATCAATATAACTATTTATATATTATAACATGCGGCGAATAATTAAGAACAATTTAAAATATAATATCATGGTAAAAAACTTCGTTCACTGTGTCTCCCTAGCCATTTTTTCGGTAACTGAATTTATGTTACACATTTATAAGTTTACTATTTCACCCCGTATATTGATGTCACATCTGTTCATATCTAGTGCTTCTAGTATGTATTTAGAGATTCTTGCTAAAATCTAAAGAAGAATCTGCAAAGTTATCGGTCCTGACCTAGTATCTCGGCTTCAATCACATTCTTACAGCCGTAAAGTAGCTTCCCTACTGTTCATAACAATATTTTTATGGTAAGTGTTTTGATGAGTTTTCGCCTTTGGTACATCAAATTTATGAAATTAGGTGCAGTACTAGATTGGCAGTTAGGTTTTATCATTTTACAATTGAATTTGCTAGATTTAAATGGAAGTTCTATGCTAATATTTTATTATGTTAAAATTATGTTATTCACTAGTCAACTTTAATATAAATGCAATGATAATCGTTATCTTCTGTCTTTTTAATTCATGTTCTTTCTCGTTAATAATGTTTTTTTATTACATTTTTTCATATTCAGTACTCCCTTGCGTCTTAGTAGCTTTTTTTGTTTTGCTTGTGGTGAAATGATTAAAAAAAATAAAGCAAAAGATATTTAATTGAAAAAAAGAGTATACTGTCAAAGATATTTGTAAAGCTGTTCAATATAAAGTGACACTTTATTAAATAAAACGACGAAATGTGGCCAGGGTGGCTACGATGTAGCTTCATAACTGTAATGGAGTGGTTTCACAGTGGAGGCTTGCATTTGTACTAAGTCGGTCCTAAAATAGGTTCGACGTATAAAATGTTAGGAACTTGATATAATAGGTAATAACGCAGAGAAATCTAGTTGTGGTCGCTGATACTTTAGTATCGTCCGGCATCGACTGACTGACCCACTGAGCGACTCCTCGTTACTCTTACTACTCCTACTTATTATAGGTGGGAGGGTCTATTAACAATAGAATAGGTGTGTTCCAGTATAACAATAACCAACGGAATGACTGGTTCAGAGGGTCCTCCAAAATGTCTGCCATGATATTCTATGATGCCAACTTAAAAATGTTATCCTTAGTATTCCAGAGACACTAGTTGTTCTAGCTCTTCACAACAACCTAAAACTCCAGGGATTCAAATTACGTAGTCATATGTTGAGGGTGACTTGACAGTAAAATTTATCGGTCTGTTACTACTAGGTTACATGCAAGTGGGAAAGTGTAGCAACTTGCTGGAAAAGATTTTGAACTTTTCTCTACCTAGGACTTAAGCACGCTTTACAAAACCAGTTGGGGGATTTGATATGATATACTGCAAGAATACATACAGCTATATGACACGGTGCACGTTGCTTACGATACCAACAGCTATCAGAGGTTGTGTGAATTTGGAGTACATCACCGTGGCTACAAGCGAAGCGTGTTGTTACATTTCCGGTATCAGAATGGAAGCAGCTATTTTAATTTTTTAGATGTGTCTGAAAGAGATATGTATTAATATTTTAAACATTTGCGCTTAGCCACGAAATAAGTTAAGTTAGGTCAGCTTCTTTAATAACTTGGAAAATACGCGTCCTCCCCAACCTGTATTCATTTTAATCGAAGAGAGCGTTTAGCGTGAAACTAAGAGTTAAAGTTTAGGATTAGTGCCCTTAGATAGAGTATTCTTACTGTGATTGTTACATTCCTATCTAGGATTGGCTTCTCATATCAAATTTCTGGAGGCAGTGTGCACAGGGGATATTAATTTTTAACGATTTTTTTGTTTCTTTCTAGACAGAATTTGTAGTGGCAGTGTTCGGTCATGATACCTTTGCTTTACCTTTTAGCGTCTCTCTCTCTCTCTCTCTCTCTCTCTCTCTCTCTCTATATATATATATATATATATATATATATATATGTGTGTGTGTGTGTGTGTGTGTTTGTGTGTGTGTTTCATTAAATAATATAGATAAGTTTTGTCTATTTATTTTAAGTAAGTTCCTTTCATTTTGTCTGTTAAGCTTGACATTATCATTGAAAGACGAAAGGAAATCACCATATTGATACATGTTTTAATCCAACCTAAGCTTTCGGCTTACATAAGTTATTATCAGAGATGACAATTACATTTCAATATATCAAACAATACACGGACGAAACAATATAGCCTGTTTTTGTTGCATGAAAAAATTCAAAGCAACGACAAACTGCTGCATATACATATATATATATATATATATATATATATATATATATATATATATATATATATATATATATATATATATATATATATATAACCCTGGATTAGATTGGAACAAGTTCGCCGGTTCGAACTGACTACTCTCATTTCCTTCTCTCTCTCTCCACACACACACACACACACACACATATATATATATATATATATATATATATATATATATATATATATATATATATATATATGATAAAAATGATAATTTTAAGGTGATAATTTTGAATAAAAAGTAGTGATATAAGACTAGAACGTATGTAAATCTAAAAGCGGACACAGGTTACCACCGACTGGCAACAATCTATTTCAAACTTAGGTGTACATGTAATGACAGTGAATATTTCGTCTAAATTGGAAACAGATGATCACAGCAGTAATGTATACACATTACATTTCAATCTAAAGAGCAATGTCTCTCCGACATAGGAAGAATTTGACCGTAAACTACTCTATTTGTTTATAACAAATTGGCGTGAGTTCTTTTCAAATCTTACTTTATCCCAACCTGTTTAGAATGTCCCGTCTGCATTGCTAGTTTACTCCTAGCTAGCTGACAGAAGTGAAGAGTTTTACTTTCCCGAAATCTATCAGTACGAACGGTAGTGCATTTATATTTTGTAGTTAGTTTCATCAAATTAAAGTACGAGAACTTTTATTATATTTGTTAACTTTTGAGCACACCATCATCTTCATTTGCTACCAGATCGCAAAAACTTTGAATTTGCAAGAATGCTTTGTGTTTTGAGGCATGAATGAAAATTATATTAAACATTATAGACTGAAGGAGGTTATGTTTAATTGATTTGTTTAGGAGTTGTTTGAAATTACAATCGTCATGCAACAAGTGGTCACTTTGGGAAAAATCGAAATTATACAAACAATTCTGAATCCTCTCATTTATCGTTTGTGAATTATTTTGGAGTACGAAATGGTTTCTCTTTTGATATGAGATCGATTCAGATTCTTCAGGGGCCTTTGCATTTCGTTTGTCTGGAGCATTTATAGCCATTATGAATAAATCCATTATGCTTTCGTTGCTTAAATATTGACATTCTTTGAATCCAATTGGAGATTTACACTGCCGGAAAATAAAATTGAAACATCTTGAATATGTTTTTTCAATTTACTTCTAATGAAAAGCATAAGTTATATCCGCCGAATTAGTGCAAATGATCAGATAAGCCGGACAATACAATGAGCCCTCGTCTATTCGCGTTTATTCATTCGCGACTTCACACATTCGCGGATTTTTCTTTAGAACACATGTACCTTCTATTCTCAGAAATCCAAGTGTCTTTTTCTGAAGAACATATATATACAAATTATTCGCTGAGAACGCCCTCGATTCACGTATTTTTTCGATAGAACATATTTAAAATATCCTTGTATTATTTTCTTGTTATTTAAGTGACTTAAAACATACAACAGTTTATGGTAAAAAATGGTAGAATTGTAAATTTTCATTGCAAAAAAACAAAAAAGCAAGCAGAAATCATACGCAGTGACTGGGCTTTGTTCATCGTTAGGAGCTTCGGCTGGGGTCTTAGATGTGACTTATGCTAAGTCTGGAGGCATCATCACAGTGCTGTTTTTAGAAAATGTTTTAAACTTTATATTTTGTATGTTAATACATATATTTAAACAGTATTTTCAATGGTTTTATCGATCTATGCGTAGTTAAAAATGATTATTGTACGTATGAAAGAAAATTTACCCTAAATGTATGGTCACCAATACCATTTTTCAAAAATGTCTTAAAAAGGGTCAAAAATGTTTCTAAAGTGTTTAGTATGAAAGTTTATAGCATATGGGGTTTTAACAGTCAAAATAGGTAGTTATGAGGTCTTTTGCTTGTTGTTGGGGGTTTACAGGTATTCGCGGATTCTAACTATTTGGGGCCGGTTTTGGTCCCTAACCTCCGCAAATACGGGGGACTCACTGTGCATACACACTCGAGAAAATAAGGACTGGATCAAAATTATTTAGACATCATATCGATACCCTTTATATCAGTGATTCCTAAAGTGGGCGGTACCACCTCAAGGGGTGACGGTGGAAATATCCAGATGGCGAGAAGATAAGTGGGCAGCCAGAGGATAGCTTTAGCACATCTGAACCATAACATACAC
This sequence comes from Acanthosepion lycidas, assembly GCA_963932145.1. NCBI lineage: Eukaryota > Metazoa > Mollusca > Cephalopoda > Sepiida > Sepiidae > Acanthosepion > Acanthosepion lycidas. The sequence goes on from OZ010595.1 coordinate 96,323,079, forward strand.
CAAACACACCTGAAGTGTACCTTGCGTTCACTTTACATTGTATCCCATTTATATAACATTTATTACCATTTATGTAACATTTATAAACGTATATGTCTTTTAACGATAACTTACTCAAAAAATATGGAGTCGTCTTATACACCAGATATAAGATGTAAACTTTAAATCCTGTGTTAAGTTTCAGCATAGGACATTTCTGACGGTAAGCGAATCCCTGCTTCATTTCCTTTTTTTGGTGATGTTGAACAAAAACAGAACTGGTTGTGTGTCTCAACATGCCATTTAAAGATCACATACGAGAATACTAGAACAAATGAGATGGTTAGCGCGGGGGGGGGGAAGCAAGTCATTCAGGCCTGTCATAATATATAGGGTGTTTCAAAAAGAATATGCCAAAATCATTGCGATATTTTTTCAGGTCTATAGCATTGTAGTGGACTCAATCAGTGGTTATTTGATAGAGTAGTTATCAAAGTTTGATTGGGTGTCAGTTTCACCGCTGTCGTTAGTATAACTTCCGGTACAGCTGAATTGTGGGAAGATCAATCAAAATCGCAACTCCTCAGCAGAAGGCATTTGTTTTTGTGACGATGGCATTTGTTTTTTGCGACAATGGCATTTGTTTTCGCGAACTCAAGCACGCAAAAACAGTGCTTGAGTTCGGGAAAACAAATGCCATTGTCACAATGCAGGCAGATTCGAATGACTTCATTTTTCAGCAACATGGAGCACCACCCCATTGGTATCTCGGGGTTAGAGCTTATCTGAATGAAAACGTGCCTCAGCGATGGATTGGGAGGAGAGGTGCTAAAGACCTTGCTCTTTGTAGTTGGCCTGCAAGATCCCCGGACCTCACTGTGTGTGACTTTTTCTTGTGGGAGTATGTTAAAGACCAAATTTATGTTCCAGCACTTCCAGCAAGTATCGATGACTTGAAAGATCAAATAACAGCTGCAATCAACACGGTGGACCGTGACATGCTGAGGCGTGTTTGGGAGGATTTCTCATATCGGCTTGATGTAGTCTGGTCTGCCGGTGGTGGCCACTTATAAAACATGAAATGAAACTTGAATGTATGTACAACACATGTTGTCAGGATAGAGGTTTGTAATTTTTTACGTTATTGACACATCACGTGATGATTTTGGGGTATTCTTTTTTAAACACCCTGTACTATCGAAAATATTCCTCTTGGGGTATTACAGATTGTGGCAGTTAATTGAGAATATGTCTCCATTTTTTTCCCATTAGAATTTGTGGCAAATGGAAGTATATTATTTTTTCTTTTTTTTTAAAGCATTTCACCCTTAGCAAGGCGGGAATCCACTAATACGCAACGGGTTATAGAGGATTTGGAGCGAGAGCAGGTAGGTATGATAGAAGAAATGACGAGGAGAAGGATAGTGGATAGATCAGGGCAACTGGAAATGTCGATTGACATTACATTTGAATAGTTGGAGATTATAGCTATCAGGGAAACAGGGATAGGGAAGGGAGTTCCACAGGCGAGAGGTACGAGACATGAAGCTATTGGAGTAGAAGAGGCGACTACATTTAACAGTTTCAACAGTGAAAGGGTGAGAGCGTGATGCTAGCCTCGTAGGACGCTTGAATTCGCGAAGTCTTGGAACCAGCAAAAACAACTCATCAGAGCAATTACCATGAAAGTATTTGTAAAAAAGAAAGAGAGAGGCGACGGCACGTCTGTGAGAGAAGGACTGCAGACAAGATGCCAGATCAGGCCCAATTATATTGCCTATCTGTCTCTGGATCTTATCAAGATTATCAAAATTGTAGTGTCGTCTGCGTAGATGCCCACCTGGGAGTCAATGGCGTCAGGAAGATCATTGATGAAGATAAGGAACAGAGTAGTACCTAGGATGGAGCCTTGGGGAACACCTGCGTTCGTAGGATAGGACCTGGAGGAGAATCCGTTGAGAACGACCTTCAAATCACGGTTTAACAGAAATTAATGTATTAAGTCAAACAATCGATCTGTAATACCGTAACCCTGGAGCTTGCGAAGAAGGCCTGCATGCGAAACCCGATCAAACGCTTTGGAGATCTTTAGGGACACAGCACGAGCTTCTCGTTATTCTAAAGAGCTTGGTAGACAATTTCAGTGATGGCCGTAAGCACATCAGCTGTAGATCGGGCAAAGCGGAAAACATATTGCTTGTCTGAGAGCAGATCATGAAATTTAAGGTGGTGAACCACTTCGGCGTTGATTAAAGCTTCGAAGACTTTGCCGAAGAGGGGTAGGAGACTGATCGGACGTTAATTAGAAGGGTCAGAGGGGTCGCCAGAGTTCTTAAAGACGGGAACAATCGATGAGGACTTCCAGCAATCTGGAAAACAAGATTCCTTGAGGCAGTAGTTGTACAATTTGGAGAGGGGAGCGCCAGTTCCGGTGCACATTTCTTCAAGACAATGGCTGGTATGCCATCTCCACCACTAGCCTTCTGGGGGTCGAAATTAGAGATAATGCCCAATATCAATGACGTGGTTATGTGCAACTCACTTAGAAGGGCCTCAGTTCTAAGAGGGAAATCGGCTACGGGTACACTGGAAGAGTCGAGCGTTGAATTGAATGAAAATTTCCGAGCAAACCATTCAGCCTTGTCGGCAGATGAGGCCAGGACTTTAAACTGGTTGAACAAAGGAGGTTTAGAGTGTTTGCTACTGTTTAGTACGCTCTTGCAGAGACGCCAATAATCCTTGGAGCCGAATTTGCGAGATGCAATGCGTTCCTTCATTCGAGCAGGACACGTTTACACTCATTACGAGCAGAGGCAAAGAGACGTCTATTGCAGTCGGATATGTCGCTACGATAGAGGTGTAAGAATTGGTTCCTGTAGGCAATGGCCGCTGAGCAAGCAGCAGAGAACCAAGAGGAGGGGCGCGATTTGACCTTACTAAATTTATTTAAATAATTTAATACAATACATTTTAAAATACGATTTGGGTAGGTTTTCTTATACGGTGATTACAGCACGGAAACTAAATTCTTTTCATATCAACACTGCATTGTGTCTTCTTTATAATACAGTGTGAAATTAAGTTCCAAAACCTATTTCCTCGTGATTTGATTGCATAAAACCGGACTAAACGTAGCTACCTCTGCCCTGAGGGAAACAGATTCGATTCCTGTAGTAGAGGATTTCTCGAACATTCAGGCCGGTAGGTGAAAATAATATTTAAATATAATGTTTAATAAAAAAAAATCAGAGCGCCTACTGAAATACGCGTATACACAAAAAATAACGTTTACAATTTATATGAACATTGAAGTCAACACTTAGAGGCGACAGGTTTCATGCTAGATGCAATCGTCAGGCGTCCTGATGATTGCGTCTAGCACGAAACAGCATGGTGCCTCTGAGTGTTGACTTCAATTTTCACTTTTATATTTATATTTACATACGCTCTCTCTGTAATATTGAGAACTTTACCCCATAAATATAGCACACCTTAAAACTATATTTCTTCATATATATATATATATATATATATATATATATATATATATATATATATATATATATGCGTGTGTGCATTGTTTAAAATTTGCTATATTTACAGATGAAGAATTGTCAATATCAGAAATAGAAGGCATATAGGTATAAGCAGTTTCCCACTTCTTAAGATCTTCAGACCCTGTGTCACTTTCTATTTTGTGGCCTCTCCATATGCGTCACTGGGGCATTAATGAAAGTCGGGTAATGAAGAAGGCAACTCTTTCCAGTTTTTATGTATGAAGCCTTATGAAATTTCTACTCATGTTCTTTACTTATTGTTGTCTTCTGTATCGGATTGTGTTTTGAGCTTCTAAAATCAAAGACAAAAGAACATTAGATTACAGCAAAATACTATAGACTACTCGCTGTAAGGTACCCTTAAGAAACGGATATAAGAATAATATCCACAGTTTATAACTCTCAAGGACACATGGCCCCGTGGATAAAATCTTTAGTTTAAGTAATCCTGTGACTTGACCGAATGAGTTGTGAGTTCAATACCTGACAAACGTGTACAAAAACTTGAAAGGTTGAGTTACTAAAGGGAGTTAACCAAAACTGAGCTATCTGGAATAGGCATGACACGTAGTACTAGAACAATCTACTCCACTGGACTAAATAAAAAGTTCAGTTCGAAATTCGAAACATATATCACCTGAAGAAGGCCGGAGCGTACAACGGATAAAACGTTGTGAATATGACAACAAAGATGATGACAACAGTTCGAACAATGTAAATAGTGTAAATAGTTTATAACCTTGTTTGAGGGTAAGTTTTAAAAAATATCAAGGCTTCTCTTCCGTTCGTTAACTATTCAGCGAAGATAAAACTATTTACAAACTCCGAAAGTTTAACTTTCAAATATATATGATGTTGCTGTCTCATACAACTACAAGTATTCTTTTATTCTTTCGATAGACATCCGATATCTTTCTATGTCATCACTCTTACTGCTTCTATATTATTCTATGCTATTGCGTTGCTGTAACTGAATTTTTCTCCTTCTTCAGTATTCTTATTCATCTCATTATTATTATTATCATTATTATTATTATTATTATTATTATTATTATTATTATTATTATTATTATTATTATTATTAATCTTATTATTATTATTATTATTATTATTATTATTATTATTATTATCTTTGCTTTCTGGCGTTTACACATTTCTTTCCGGGTCCCACCCAGAGACCTTAGGTTAGAAATGGCATCATGACACTTTTCACTGACAAAAAAAAAAAAAATAAAATAAAAAAAAATAAAATAAAATAAAAATTACATAGATAAAGCCCTTCTTAAAGTGTGGGCTGTACTTGTCAGAACAATTTTGTGTATCTCCTTGAGGCATGGGCTTCCAGGAATCCCTGCAATTAGTCTACTGCAATCTTTTCCAACCAGTCCTAGGGCTCCAACTACAACAGGTATTGTTGATGTTCCCATATGCCACATTTTCGAGATTTATTAATCTTATTATTATTATTATTATTATTATTATTATTATTAGTATTAGTATTATTAATCTTCTTCTTCTTATTATTATTATTTTGATGTTGATGCTGAAACTCTTTTTCTAGTTATCGTTTAGTGAGTTGAATCTTATCCGTTTCTGCCATTGCCTTTTTTTCTGTTTCCTTGTTGACAATAAACAACGTTTATAACCCATAACAAATTTCCGACAAGAATCTCAGTATCTAGTTCCGATTAAAGACGTGATGTTTTTTTTTTATTGTTCTTTATCATTTTGGACGATTATTCTTGATTTTTTCTTTTTATCACAAAGATTCATTCCACCATAGAATGGGGATATTTGAAAAAAAAAATAGCTTAGAATGCAGTAAGTTCAATTGGGAGAAAACGGAGAAGGATATTTGCACCTTATGTAGAAATTGTAACGGGGATGTTGTAAGGATCTGGAAAGTGCCATTAAAATCATTCCCAAAGACATAACAATCAAGAAATCAAAACAATATTCAACACATTTCAAAAGTCAAGTGATCTATTTAAAACTCCTCATGTAAAACCTAACAATCACACCATGAATGTGTTGTGTTGCCAGCGGGTGAAATGTGGTTATGTCAAGAAAAATAAACGGATGAATTAATAAACTATTAACAAAATTCATCAATGGAAATGAAATTCGAAGGTTGAGTGGATCAGCTGGATACGTAAGATTAAGATGTAGACTTGGGAGATCTGTCTAGCTCACATTGGTGTCATGGACGAAAACCACTGTAACCAGAATGCCCTGCTCTTCCAAAAAATGGATGTGACGAAAAGCCATTTTTTTCATCCCTCCGGTCAAAGGAGGATAACTTTTCTTAAATATTTTCGTTAGGGCCAACTGTGCCCTAATAGAATATTAAACAAATCCGAAAATTGAGCAGTCAGTACGACATTTGTTTGAAATTTAGTTTGATTGATTCAGAGATTCAAATTTTTATGTTTTGTCAAACATTTGTAAATCTTGTTAAAGCCATAGTAATTTATTTTTTAAATTGTAAGATTTTTCGGGAGGCATTAATCATTTAGTGTTACAAATTTTACTACTTAACCCGTAGCTGAGGAGAGAAGATGTGTATTTATACCTTTGCGTGTAAGTGAATATAACGAACACAATACGAGTGGAACACGGATCTCCACTTAACAATTCCGAGTCACTATCCCTTTACACCACCTGCACATCCCAGCTTACAGCAACTGGTCATCCTAAGTGGTAAACCATCTAGGTGCTGATCAGGCTCAACTTAAACCTTTCCAATGTTATAGGTCTTTACAAGAATATTGGCAGCTTCCTTCTTGACATTTTGCTCAAAGTGACGTACAAATGAATCGTCTTAATACTGTTATTAATTTCTCTTTAAATTACATGTTGAATCCTTTTTTTTTGTTTTTGCTTCTGCTGAAAGTACTCAAGTAATGCGTTTTCTATTATTAGATAGAGTTGTTTCACTCTACGAAATTGACTAAGTCTGACAATTATTTTAATATATTTTATTGTTATACGTTATTTATATAGATAGAAATGTTTAGGTAAATTGAGCCTATTTCGTGGTGCGTGACGTCATTTGTTTACATTAAGATGCGCTTCGAGCAGATACGAACGTTCGATGGAAATAATAGGAAATTTGTAAAAATAAATTTAAAAGCAGTAAAATCGATCTTGCTAATCAGACGATCCCTTTGTAGCTAAACTGCTATAGCACGTCAGGCTATATGAAGGTTCCGTGTAGCATACAGTTTCGATTCTTGTCGGAAGACGCATATTTTCTATGAAGTTTCCCGGACGTTCATGTCGGTAAATGCTGATGACACTGTTTATTATAAACTGAGTATTTACTTAAATATATTTGTGTCTATATAAATAAAGTATAAAATTTAAAAAAATAGTTATTCGTTTGTTATTCTGTAGTGCCATTACAAGAAGTTCAAAGAAGGATCATCCTCACCAAGATAACAAATACAGGTTTCATTTACTGGAAGTCATCTTTGGTAATTGTTCTGTATACAGCATTTTTTTAAAATCGTTGTCACCCGATACAAATCAATACAGCCACTAAGACACAAGGAGTTACTGGTTGTGGAATAATTAAGAACAGAAACATTAATAATGAGCGGAATGAGAAAAGAGTAAAAGGACAATAGATAGCGATTGATATTGCATTTAAATTTGTGTGAATTAAAGTTGGATGGAATGCGTGGAGCCGACAGGTAGTTCCACAAGCGAGTTGTGCAAGAAAAGAAACTCTTCGCATACAACATACGGTTACATCTAGCAGCTCAACTATCAATTGAAAAGAATCTCAGCGTCAGTCTAGGACGGCGCTTAAATTCATGAAGTCTAGGTAACATAACGAAGAGTTCATTCGAACAATTGCCATGAAAATATTTATAGAAAATGTACAGGGCGACAAGATTACGGCGGTGGGTAAATGAGTGAAGCCGAGACGCCAGATCAGTATCAATAATATTGCTGATTCTTCTTTAAATTTTATCAAGGACATCAAGTTAAGTATCAAAGACACCGGACCATATGTAGCAGCAATATTCTAATCATGGGTGAATAGTAGACTCATAGTTAGGTCAGATAGATTCTGGAGATTAAAAACGTCTAGCCCAACACTGACCAAATTTTCATAACAGCTGAACTAGCAATGAACTCAACAGAGTCTTTCCAATTCATGCTAACTGAAAACTATAATCAAGAACGAATCATCCATTGACCCATAGGCAATGTGCAGAAGACTATGGTAGCTGTTCAAATATTCTGTAAAGGTTATTGAAATTTTCTATTTTCAGAAATTCAGGAAAATTTTTAACAAAGAGTGAGTTGCTAAAACTTGATAAAGCCACAACAAAAAATACGATTTGCAAGAATTTATGGCAAACCTTCTCTTAACTCTTCTGACACATAGTATATGTTCTTGAATTGAAGTTAAGTTGAAAGAGAAAAAAAAGCTTTTTAGAAATTAACCTCCTGCTGATGCCATCATCTTTAGAAGTGGATCAGACAAATAACCTCAAAAGATGAAGTACATTTCAACCCTTTATACTCGTCTCACACTGTGGACATTATTCCTCTCCCTCTCTCTGTGTATTTCTCCTTGGTTCATTCCTTCACATATATATATATATATATATATATATATATATATATATATATAGAGAGAGAGAGAGAGAGAGAGAGAGAGAGGGAGAGAGAGAAAGAGAGAGAGAGCGAGAGAGAGAGATACGAACTGTACTGAACAGTTCAAAGCATGACCAATATGCGCTTTCAAAAATATTTTGATGTTTGGATATTTAATCATATATTTGGAAGAAAATACAAGAATAATTATATCACAGAATGTACGTGTTGATTATTAGTGACATACGAACTCAGGTTCCAATATCCGCTGAAGTTAGAATGTGAAATAGTTGTAATGGCGCAAAGGAGAGTGAAAGATGAAAGGAGGAATCCATATTATAAGGATATATAAGACAGATATCATTCGACTCAAGACTTGAACAGGCGAAAATTTTAGTGGCGAAGGTAGCATCATAATTGGGAGTGTGTTCCACAAAGTAACAGATTTGGGGAAGAAACTCTCCAAGTTGAAATTACTCTTTGCCAAATAACTCCTTACCAAATTACTCACTAATTCTGTGATGGATATGATACATAATTTACATTGGGATTAATGCTTACATCTTTATTCTTTTGATATTGTGATCTTTGTTCGTCTTCATGTGTTTGTTGATTTGGGTAACCTTCAGGAAATTTCAAACCAAACACTTTATTGCATCTACGGGAATAGATTGTTCTCATTCCATATTTTGTGACATCTTGTATTGTTTTTACTTAGTACTTCTCTTTTACTTAGTTCGCTTTGTTTCCACTTCGTCTATGTATGTAAAAGCCGTGCCCGTATTTGAGTTATAGTTTCACCAAAATGAGAAACCAAGGCTTTCATGTACTTGTTTATTGTCCAAAGGAACACTTTGAGGAAATGACGGGAAAAAAAGTGAAGTACTTAAGACAACAAGACGAGGTATCCCTAGATATGGACAGCGGAAAAATCTACAATCGTGGATTAAAACAGGAGCCCGGTTTGAAATTGAACTTGAATTTATGTTGAGTAGATCAGAGAGCGCGAGCGAGCGAGCGAGAGAGAGAGAGAGAGAGAGAGAGAGAGAGTGTGTGTGTGTGTGTGTTCTGAAGAAGAAATCAAATAATTCATCGATAGATTGCGAGATAGATTGATAGATATTGAAATAGATATGAACAGATTGATATATACGTTAAAAGATTCTCTTTCTCTACCGTGCGCCAAGAGCTTAGGGTTAGAATCTCTGACTGATGCTAAATTGGGCGAGTTTTGACCCCGGTTTGAAGCAATCGAATGTCTACCACACTGATGAGCTGTGATACAGGTAAACAGGCTTGTATGTGGATGACTATTTATGCTCTCCTTCGCCGATTGAGCACTATAGAGAAAATAATATTTAAAAACAGTAGTTGACCTGCAATTAACGCTTTCCTCTTGAGTTATGAATGCTTTTAGTGATATGGCGCGTGTATAAATCACGTATATAATGCGTTAAAAGTTGCCCTTTCTCTGCTGTGCGCCGACGGCTTAGGTAGAATATCGGTCGAGTTTCGATCCCGGCTTGAAGAAATCGTATGCCTAATTACACAGATGAGCTGTGATACAGTGAAAAGGCTTGTACGTGGATGACTATATATATA
>OZ010595.1:96335327-96398589 GCA_963932145.1 Acanthosepion lycidas
ACTGCAAATGAAAAACAAAACAAAAAGCATACACGAAATATTTACTTTGCTATTCTTTTACTTGTCAGGTAAATTTTCAGTTCCTCAATTTTTTACGCTTCCCTCACAAGCATGGCTCGTTAATAATCTTTACGTAATTTTAGTATATTTACAAATAATATATAAATATCAGTCTATTTCTGTCTGTATATTTACTTATCATACTGTCATTATTCCTTATGTTTTATGCAAATTTCATGTCTATTTATTGATCTGAAAACACTATTCTCTCATGTTTTCAGTGTCTTTTTATCAAAGCAATATCGCTGGGAAATGTGGCCCAAACTTAATATCAGCCTGGAACAAAGTAAATAAGTGATTTTCAATCACAAAATCGCGTCAAATAATAATAGAGAGTATTTTGCTAGAGATCCAGAACTGTACATGCTTAATAAATCCGCTGAGAAAATATATTCTCGTGGTACTTCGGTTTTTCTTTGGGTGTTTTCATCCAACTTGCTCTATATCCGGAGAAGAATCTTTGATCCAGTCGTAGATTAAGGATTATTTGAATATTCTTTCCATGAAGATCAATTTTTCCTACTATTTCAAGGAATTAGTCTAGTTTTCCAAATGCATTAGATTAATCTATGAAATTGTTATAGATCTTTCTGCAGTTTCGTTGTTCGAGTTGAAAACTGATCCTAAAAATACAGTTTCCTATTCTACTATCGTGTGTTTCTTCCTCAATTTCACTTCTAATTCTATTACGAGTTCTAACCATTAGAATTCAAATTATTAGTTTATCTAATTGGTTCATCAACGTAAATATTTGATAGAGTTTGCATTAATTTGCACATAAATTTTGTTCTATCAATGTCGTTTTGTTTTTTCTCCATTATCATACATTGCATATATTTTACTTACCTCTTCTGTAAACTTAGCAGTCCCCAAATCCTCGAATAGTTTCAACATTTTTAATTACAGTAACAATATATAATAAGTAATATAAAGATTTCCGTTCTGCTATTGTTTAAAATATTTGTGCATGACTGCTGCATTTGTGTTCTGAAATATTTTTTTTTCCCTTCCATTAGATTTCTCATTATTCCCTTTTCATGCATTTATTTCTGCTGTTTTTTTTTTATTATGAACTCATATATTCTGGGGTATTTATTGTCCTTATCAGTTGTCTCCCTTTCATTAGGCTAAGAATTGCCATTCACTTTTGTTTTCTTCTCAAACTTACAGTGACATGGCTTCTTTTGCTGATGCCATTTGTAGGTCAACTCTGAGTTGTAGATCTTTGCTAAAGTTTCATATTTTTGATAAATACGACTGTATATGATAATATGTAAATAAGTTCATTGTCGAGTATAGACTATTACAGTTTAGGCGTTGCTTTGGCCTTCTTTACGTTTTAAAGCTTTATCTTTTTTTACTTATGTCCATAAACATTTGAGTTGTTTCATTCAAACCATGTCTTGGTTATTTGAATACTCCCTCTGTATAAAGGGAGATTCTTTTTGCACTAGTTATGTAATACAATTTCATACTTACTAATCATTTCTCTAACTTGTTCCATTTTTATATTTGAATTTAAGACCAAATGGCAATTATTATAGTAATATTAGATTGGTGCAAAAATAATGACGTAATAATGTCGTTTTTTGACGTATTTTAACGTAAAAAAAACGACATTATTACGTCATTATTTTTGCACCGACCTAACATCTTGTGATTTGATCTCAGATTTGTCGTATTTATTATGTTGTAAATGCCGTCAATCTTACCATCTTTATTTTATGATGTGTGTATTTATATAACTCTTTTCGCCATATGTGTTATATTTCCCTTCATTTTCGCCAGTATAACCTTTCCTTTGCTAGTATCCCAAAATTCTTTTCTCTATGCAATAATAATATTTCTCTTTTACTTTTCTGCATTTAGCCGTTTACAAAATATCCATTGTTTTATCATTGTATTTTACATCGTCTCAGAATAGTAAGCTTAAGCCTTTTCCTTCCTGCTTTAATTTTTCGAACCTCTGCTTTGATTGAGCGTCTATGTAACACATTTCCAGATTGGGAGCCGACATTTTAATTGGGGCCACTTTAAATCTTTGTCTATATTGAGCAAGTTTTTCCATTCTTTGTGAAGATGGTACTTAAATTCTGAAAATAAAAAGAGTCACGTTGTTCGGAAAAAGATATCCGGTTTTAGAATACCACTTTCTATTGCTTTCAATATATATTGTAATAGATTCACCAAAAATATATTAGTAACTGTTAATGATTAAAACATCCCCTTTGTTAATTTTATATTATTCTCTTTCAGAATTTAACACAAAACATTACCGTATTTTCCGGCTTACAAGTCGCAATTTTTTCCTAAAAAATAAGCTTAAAATTACGTGTGCGTCTTCTAAGATGAATATAAGGCAACGCTCAGGCTCACGTAATCTTAGACGGTCACCTTATTGGCTTGACTGATAGGGACGTGGATTTGTATGTGTAGTCATTATACTATAATGTTAGCTATCTATCTAATTCAGTATTTTATATGATGTAACCTCAGTACTTAGCTGTTTAAATATTTCCAAGACTATACATCTTCCTCAAGCCGAGCCACAAGGTTAAACTTGGTCTCTATACTAGCAGCGGCGAGAGCCTTTCTGCTCTTGACAAATATGTCACTGCTTTCCATAACGAATGTGAGGGCTCAAGTAAGCTTGGATCGTCATCTAACTGTCTTGACTGATAGGGACGTGGAATTGTATGTTGAGTCATTACACTATAAGGTTAACTATCTAATTCAGCCTTTTATATGATGTAAGCTCAGCACTTAGCTGTTACAATTATTTCCAAGACTATAAATGTTCCTTGAGCTGAATCACAAGCTTAAACATCCTCTGTATACTTACAACGGCGGGAACCTTTCTGCTCTTGACTTGTATGCCATTGTCATACAAACAAAATCAGACGAGTTATTAATGTAAACAATACGTGGCACCAGTATATGAGGACGCATGGTGAATGTGTTATTGTATGAGAATGACTTTTCTTCTTAGAAATTTCTTTTTAATATTAGGGTGCGTCTTCCATGCTGCAGTCGCTTGTAATCCGGGAAATGCGGTAAATATCCCTCAGCTTGAAGATGAAAAAATGTGATGCGGTTAATTCTTTTTTTCATAAATACAATCTTGGTCCCAATGCTTCTGAAACAACCGCCGCCATTAACATAACATAGTGTGAAAGATCCGTTTGTGATCGGATAGTTCGTCACTGGTTTCTGGAGTTCCGCAGTGGGGATACGAATCTCGAAGGTGAAGGTGATAAAGGACGCTCTTTTACGGCCATAGTGAGAGTAGAAGAGAATGAAAGTGAAATAATAGAATTCAGGAAGAAACAAGATGGAGACTGATGGTTCCTTTTAAATTTTAAAAGATTTTAGATGACGGGTAAGCGGGAAAGATATTTCTACAGGAGAGAAATACGATATAAAAAGCCTCGTCCAGATTCATCTCTGCCGAGAAAGATATTTCGACAGATGAAAAATCTATTCGACTGATAATATTTAACAGCCCCCCACCACGAGGGTGTATGTGGCACAAGGCCGCTTTATTTTGGGTACTCCGAGCTGGTAGGCTCGGCCAAAAATATTTCCTTTGAACCCGCCTAAATGGGTTCAGGGACTGTCTACATCCCAGGACGAAACTTTGCCCTGCGGCAAGGTGGAAGAGTCCAACATAGACTCTTTAAAGGACACCACAACGCCCCCCTTTTCAACCTGACTCCGCATGGAGTCTTTTTTTTAATATATTAGGTTGGTGCAAAAATAATGACGTAATAATGTCGTTTTTTAACGTTAAAAAATACGTCAAAAGACGACATTATTACGTCATTATTTTTCCACCAACCTAATATAATTACCACACAATACTTTTTTATTCAACCAAACAAACCATTTTTCACAAAAAAAAGAAAAGAAAAAACAGAAACAAACACTTTGAAAAAGCTCTATACAGGAATTGCGTTCACAATTTTTTTTTTAGTTTTACGACAAACATTTTACGTGTTAACAACTGTCTCTTTTTATTAAGTCTCTATTCATTATTCTTAAATAGTGAAAAATATCATGGTAAATTATAATGTTAATAATTTCCAATAATCCAGTTCCTATTGTGTTTTTCTGTTAATTCAAAGTTCATAAGTGAGGAGATGGGTGTTTTTATTCATTCTTTTCCTTTTTCTGTAGACATGGTGTGAAATGAAAGATGTTTGTTTTTTTTCTTTTTCTTTTCGGGTTAATTTCTAAAGGTTTCGTAAATTTCATTTTTCTTTTGGGCCTTCTGAACTCTGGCACTGTTTGCGGAATCGGAACCTCAAAAATCATGTTAGCAATTTGTTTGTCTATTGTTCCTATCACCCAGTGAACATCCGCTGGCGTCTTGGCAGATGGAGAACTACCTACTAGGAGTTACCCGATAAACCTGCAAAATCTGTTGTATAGCGGTGGAGTAATGGATAGTGGCTCGAATTGAGGAATCGGAGAGCCGATTTCGAATTCCACTCGAGTTCGTTACATTCACTTACGTGCTTATATACTTGGGAAAGGTATGAATCCTCCTCTTCTCCAAACAGTTATGGGTAAATAGCAGGACAGACTGGTAACTGGTCTAGGAGAAGGACAGCTCTGAATTCAAAAACTGCGGAGGGTTGTTTGGGGACGTAGTGGCACACGAGTGCACCACTATAAAAAAAAAATCATATGTACTGGTGTCTGGTTGTCGGTTCCTAGGAACTGAGCCGCTTGACCATCATACAACTGGAAAGTCCACTATTTATATATATATATATATATATATATATATATATATATATATATGTATATATATGTGTGTGTGTGTGTGTATATATATATATATATATATATATATGATTTCCGCATGTAGAAATAATATTGCTTAAGGTAGTAATTTAATGGTACATTCATAAAGTTTCAGTATTTATTGTTATAACACACACACGCACACACACACACACGCACACACACACACACACACATATATATATATATATATATATATATATATATATATATATATATATATATATATATATATATATTACTCTTTTAATTTTAAATTAATATTTCATTTTTCATATAACACCAAATTAATTTCATAAGGTTATTATGCGGATTTAATTTCATAAAAAATCTTCCCTTTAAGACAAATACCTTCCACCCTGCCCTGACCGGTGACTGAAACATTGTAAAGGAAAAATCTGTATTTGTTTTTCGACTTTTTTTTTTTTTTTTTAGCTTTCACAGTTAAATTTCTATTTCTGGCACAAACTCAGTCCACGACGCGCGGATGATAAGACTGACGGCCGATATTCCTAATACGAGGTGACTTTGGATTTTATGGTTTATAATTATTTGCTTTGTAATAAATACACTGAACTCTTTTTGTGGGTCAGTTTTAATAATTTATATTACTAGGATCCACTTGGATTATATACCAACAGATAACATCACTTACGTGGGAAATATACATACATATATATATATATATATATATATATATATATATATATATATATATATATATATATATATATATATATATTATTGCTTTCACGTAAGTGATGTTAAAATTCTCCCGTATGCATGCGCTGATAGAGGAATATGGCGGCATTCTTAATTTTCTGTCATTATACAATTCAGACCACATGAGATGAAGATTACTTTACTCGTTGTTTGTTTTCGTATTTCATCATCTGCATAATAAATGAATATCTTCTGTCACGTTCCTGATATGGAAAATGCCGTGTTTGTAATGTCAGTTTCTTCTTTCAGGTTTTGACAAAAGACCAGCCACTACGCTAACCTGTCGCTGATAGCCTGTGGCCTTATCAGTCGCTATTCTTTTACGCATTGTTTTCCACAAAATGGCTTCTGTTTGGAAGAATAAGAAAATCTAACTCTTCCCCTCTTCTCGTACCAACCTCACTCGCGTTTCACCCTTGAGCTCATTAGCCAGGCCAAGTTGATAAGAATTCAGCAAGGAGCAAAACAATTTAATTAGATGCTGAAATGACTTCACTGCTCCGGCGTGGAAACTTGAATCGATCAGGCGATGGAAGGCTAACCTGGAGACGGAAGCAATGATAAGGAACATAAATCTTTTGATATGGCTTTGTTCAGTGAATTGAGAATGGACCAAAGCCTATAATACTGTGCCAATTTGTTTTTTTTTCTTTTTGGTCGGCTTGTGTTATATAATTTTTTACAGATCACTCATCAATTTCGTTTACGGTATTCATCTATATTGGTGTTTTATATTTACTACTCGTCCGAGCTTATCCTCCTTCTACCTTACTAACATTCATTTGAAATGCATATAACACTGTAGATGTAGAAATGTGTTAATTGACCATTAGCCACCATGAATGTGTGCTTCTGAGGACTAAGTAAACATTCTCTGTCAAAAAGTGAAGCACGTGTTTAATTACTTATTAGCTGTTTTGCAATCAGAAGAATTGACTAACGCCGGAAAATGTTCATACTATCCTTTACGTAACCGTTTTTTATTGTTAAATTCAATAATCGTAACCGAAAAATGAAATCGGTCTAAAAAAAAACAGATGCTATTAAAATGTTCAGGATATATGTAGAATATTTGAATTTCAGCTGATAGTGGTAATATTAATATTAGGGTAATATTCGGGTTTCATTGACCAAACATTCAGGGCTACATTTATTTCAAAATTAAAACATATTTCTTTTGAAATAATTAGGTTTCTCGACTTCAACAACATTTATCGCTTCTTCTCGTATTGATGATGGATTCAGTCCTTCCTTTTTTTTTTTTAAGTTGTGTGGAATTTCAGCCTCTTGATTATATAACTGTTCGAGTTACATAAGTTATCCGCTTTATTTGATAAAATTCTTTGGGATTCTGTAGTATCAAATCAAACTGTAAGTACGACTGACATTATATTACCAAATATAAACATTTGAATGCTAAACTAATTTCCCCAGCCATTTTTCTGCTATGAAGTGTGACTACACACTCAGTCGTACTAAAAAAAAAAAAAAAACCCTGGCAAACGAGTCTGAGTGGAACGGTTATGAATCACAGGCTTGACGATATCTGTCTATATTTCTAAAATGAGGTATTATGTACACTATTTGCATTATTCGGAATATTCTCCTCATTTTTGTTGCCATATTTATCACAACGTTTCGGCCGTTGTACGCTCCAGCCTTTTACACCGCCTCGAGGTGCTCTATTTTCCAAGTGTAGATGACATGTAGCACAAAGCCAAAAGTGTGGGGCATCCAGTGAGGATCGAACTCACTACTAAATCGTAATTGATCTAGCGAGACAAGCATGCTAAACATACATCCCCACGAGGTGCACTAAAGTGATTTCCCAAGCGTAGCTTAGATATGGCACAAAGCCGAGTGTATGGGGCCCCCATCTAGGATCAAACTTGCCACTCAGTCGTAATTGTTTTAACGAGACAAGCTTGCTAAGCTTTGCACCACCTCGAGGTACCCTATTTTCCAAGCGTAGCTTTGATGTGATTTTCCAAGCCTAGCTTTGATGTGACAGAAAGCCGAAAGTGTGGGGCACCCAGTGAGGTCAATCTCACTACGACGCTTAATTGTTTTAGCGAGACAAGTTTACTAACCATTACACCGCCTCGAGGTAACCTATTTTCCAAACGTAGCTTAGATGTGGCAGAAGGCCAAATGTGTGTGGCACCCAGTGAGGATCGAACTCACTACCCAGTCGTAGTTGTTCTAGAGAGACACGCTTGATAACCATTACACCGCCTCGAGATGTCCCAAAGGGATTTTCCAAGCGTAGCTTTGATGTGGCACACAGCCGAAAGTGTGGGGCGCCCAGTGTAGATCGAACGCACTACTCGGTTGCAAATATTCTAGCTAGATAATCTTGATAACCATTATATCGCCTCAAGGTGTCCAATTGGTTTTCTAAGCGTAGCTTAGATGTAGCACAAGGCTGTGTGTGGCACCCAGTGAGGATCAAACTGACTATTCAGTCGTAATTGTTCTAGCGAGACAAGGTTGCTAAACATACACCGCCTCCAGGTGCCCTAAAGTGATTTTCTAAGCGTAGCTTTCATGTGGTACAAGGACGAATATATGGGGCACCCAGTGAGGATCGAACTCAATACTCTTTCCTAATTGTTCCAATGAGACGAGATTGCTAACCATTACATCCGCCTTTGTGGTGTCCAGAATGGATTCCGTTTATATAATCCAGTTTCTTCTGTCAAGATGTTCACATCGAATTGCATCTCCAGTTCTTTTTTTTTTTATGAATTAGTTTTGCATGCGTTTTTTCTTCACTCTTTCTATTTTCAAACCAGTCGTAGTTGATGGCTTTCAATGGCAGGGTCAATAACGTATTTCAATATTCCAATATGAACTCCTTTTTTTTTTTTTTGCTATCTCTCCTAATCCCTGTATTTCCAGCCATTTGCACAAGTTCGTTAACTAAGTTAGGCACTACTTACCTTTACCCGTCTTGCTTTCTGTAGGTTCGATGATTGTGAAATTTTCCAAGATATAAATATGTTCTCTCTTTCTGATATTATATAAGTGTCCTTTTCGTTTCCATCGTCTTTAAAACTTAGTCTTTGCCCACAAGTCCGTTATATGGCATTCTAATTATCCTTTTGTAGAACAACAATTTTCTTGACTCAGGCTTCTTTACCTGTGAGGAGACTGTCTGCCATATACTGACTCATATGACAGATGGCAGCCACATCACGTCGGTGAGAAAGTAACTGAAATCGAGCTTTCAAGTTAGGATCGATTACATTGCAGATCCTTCTTTGGGTTTTGTCAAGAACCTCGTAATGACCAACAGGAGCACCAGACCAGATATGACAGCAGTATTCTATGCACGGACGAATGGCTGAATGATTATCAATAAGATAAAATAGGAAAAATATTATGATATAATTATAAGATAAACAAAATATATCAATATTATTAATAATAACTAAGGAGTAAAACATTCGGATTCGGAATGAGCTGGATGAGTCAAATGGTGATTACGAATGTACAGCAGATCGAAAAATTAACTTTGATGGTTCTGTTATGAAAGAAACTCCTGAATTAATTGGTGAGGGCATCAGACTGAACACGGAGGCCTACACTGATTACCTTGAGGAGGTATTGCTGTCCTAGGTCAGGAAGATCTTGGGACTGGCAAGCGAAATCTGCACCACGCAACACAAGTAGAAGTACTCAGTCATGACTGTCAGACAATTTCTGCAACCACATCATCCGTTACATTTGGCCACCTATCTCCCCACTCTGCAACTCCCTTGATTATTATGTGTTGGGTGCAGTTGAGCGAGAGTCCAGCAAAAATCCTTGTAACATTAAAGATGAACTGAAGACAAGGATGATTGCATCATTCACCAAATTAAACGAGGAGACCGTCTTAAGAATTGAAAGAGATTCCGAATTCGTCTGGACGACGTGCTTGAAGCCAATGTATTTTTTTTCTTTGAATAAATTTACTCTTTATTATTTCAAAATATTTTTCTGTAATTTTGATAACTATATCTGTCAAAATGAGATGTCAGTATTATTTTCATTTTTGCGTCATTCAGACGACAATTTATCCATCGCACACTGTATATCTGTTAAAATGAGATGTCAGTGTTATTTTTTTTTTTGCGTAATTTAGACGCATCCTCAAACTCGCTCTCTCTCAATATATGCGTGTGTGTGTCTGTATCTGTGTGTGAGTAATGCACATGAACAATTCTTCAGTGTCTTTTTTTTGTGAAAACAGCGCTTTATGCACAGAATAGAAAATCATTTAATTCAAAACTATAGAATATAGTCGAAACAATTGCACGAATCTAATGTATATAATATACGTAATATTTGAGCTAACATCTATCTAAGTGATAGTGTCTTACGCAGAGAAATATAAAAGAAATCTTTAAAAGAATTAAGCAATTAGAATTTATTGTTTGCTTATTTGATGCGTTTACGTGGGGAAAGAATGAATTGCAAGAATTTTCTTTGAACTCCACTCACAGTTTCCAGAGTATGGCAAGAAAAAAGAGAATAATTTTGGATTATTATTTTTTAATTATTTTCAAAATGTTCTTTGGTCGCTGTTCTTACTATTTTAACTTTCACGCTGAATTCCATTGCAGAACTCAGGAACGATAAAATGTTGATAAGAAATAGTTGCGATGACAAAAAATTTCAAATGTACGAATTCGAACCCTCTCTATGTTGTAAATTGATGCATAATTTAAAACTGAATGCGAAATAGATTACATCATCAGGCAAAACTGATAAACAAAGTTAATGAAGAATTAATTATTTGTTTTGCGGTCGAAGATTTCAGAAATCGGCATATCGTGAGGATGTA
Source organism: Acanthosepion lycidas (assembly GCA_963932145.1). NCBI lineage: Eukaryota > Metazoa > Mollusca > Cephalopoda > Sepiida > Sepiidae > Acanthosepion > Acanthosepion lycidas. Next base: position 96,345,751 of record OZ010595.1, read on the forward strand.
ACGATGGGCAAATATAAAAAGCTATGAAAATCTTATTCCTTTTGAAGGAAGCCATTACATATGACTCTCCGTTAATATACGCCAAGAGCAACGCTATTTTTATTTTTTTAATTTTATTGCACAATAATAAAGAAGTTTAAGATGACTTAACATTAACTATGGCTTACGAGTCTGGGAATGGTTAAATCTAATTTCTAGCTAAGGTGGATAGGACGTCGTGGAGCAATTGAGAGACCTTCACGATTACCAGACATAAAAACACCAGAAATTTTCTTGTGGATTTTACTGAATGATCTCCTTACAGACTCAAAACCGAAAACAAGTCCTAAATTCTATCAATTTCTGAAAAAAAATTCTGAAATTAAAATACAAATGTTTGTAGAAGTGTTGCTGCTAGGGTTCAGTATTGTATTCAGCAGGAAGTAAAGTATTTTGTACATCTTAAATGGTTTGTTAATCATAACGAATCCTGTTGTTTTGATGTGATGATAATTTTTAATTTTTGTAAACTAGTGTAATTTATATTTGCTGAATGACATGTGATAAAACAAATGGGCGTTGATTTGCTGCCCCCGTATTTATACAGAATGATTTATTTATTTACATTATCCTGAATATTGTCCTCTTCTTTGTCGCCATATCTAACTAACGCCGTTATCCACTGTGCTGTGTGTCCTGAAAAGAACACATGGCAGAGTGGATAAAGGCGTTAGTCAGATCCAGTAACAGGACCCGTGTGTTTGAGTTTAATACCCGCTGAAGGCAGTGGACATCTTTCAGAGTAAAATTAACAGGAGATAACTGATAACAGATTTCCATTAAACATGGCACGTGGAAATAGAACAGTCTAACCCAGTGAGCGAAATATAGGGTTCAGTTAGACATTCCGACAAACTGAAGAAAGCCGGAGCGTACAACGGCCAAAACTATTGGAAAATTCGTAAACTTAAAAAATGAGCACATATACTAGGCCACAAAAATCTCCTGAGCCGACCAAGCATAGAAATGAATACAATATGGGAACCAGTAATAAGTAATGATAACAGCAAAAATTGCAATATGAGCACTGGTAAAAAATGATTAATGAAGACATTAGGTTTATAATATCCAGAATTCATACACAGATATCCTCAAGGACATATCGCACAGTGGATACAGGCGTTAGTTAGATCCAGTGACAGAACCCAAAAAAGTGTGTGTTAAGGCAGTGGAGAACTTACAGTGGGAAATTAACAGGAGATAACTGACATCCATTAAACATGGCACGTAGAACTAGAACAGTCTACCCCAGTGAGCGAAATAAACGGTTCACTTCGACATTGCAACCACCTGAAGAAGGCCGGAGCGTACAACGGCCGAAACGTTGTAATAAATATGGCGACAAAGATGAGGACGATAGTCCGAATAATGTAAATATTGTTCATAATATCTCATCTCAGAAATATAGACATATACAAATTGACTTCAATCTCTGACTTTTAATGGGGAAAAACATGTGCCCTTAACAAGCTATTCTAACTGCTAGTTTGCTTCTCTGACCGAATTAGTAGATGTACACATTCTCTTAAAAATGGATATAGATTGGATTCCTATCGCAGAGATTTTATTTTCATTTTGTAGGACCTATATCCTTATGCAAATTAATTGAAAAGAACGCTTTAGTTCCCTTTCTTTCACCATACGGTCAGTTTTAGACCCACTGGAGTGGCAATCGATTTCTCTTTTCCTTAGATTAGGTCAGTTGCAGTGGTGCGCGGTAATATGAATCTATTTTCGGGGTGTATGATGAAATTTTTGGGCCCTGAAAAATATAGTGTTATCCATGATTGCATCAGATTTTTAAACACGCCCAGATATTTCAGCTAAAATATATTTTCATCTGTAGAGATTTCAGTGAGAATATATTTAAAATATTCAACTTACTTTATGTTATCTTAGTAGCAATGTAATTTGCAGAACGGACTCGCATCGCATAAAAATTTGCTTTTGTTTTTTTCAAAACAGAAGCGTGACTGATGAGCTTGTTTTCACATTCCTCTCAAGTTGAAGAGAATTATTTACAATGGCTAACAATAACTAATAATAATAATAATAATAATAATAATAATAATAATAAAAACTAATAATAAACACATCATGTCTGTCCGAATTATCTTTTGCTATATATATATATATATATATATATATATATATATATATATATATATATATCAAATTTGGAGAGTGATATAAGCATATTGAAGCTAACTTGTACACAAACCTACAATCAGATGATTTATTTATTATACGTAAAAATTTAATTCCAGAAATAAAGGAAAATTGATACACACTAACTGATTTCCCGTTTTCGAGTCATCAACTAAAATTGTATTCGTCCCATGTTTCACCAGTGTGCAGGACGAATCGATTTTTTTAGCCCAGACAGACGGCTTCAGCTTGTAAATATATATAGATATACACCTACCTTCTGTTTAATTTTTTTAAAAGCTTGAGGAAAGCCTTCATTTCAGAATGTTGCGGACCAATGCATCTACCCGAATATTGGTAGGTCTTACACAAAATGCTTCTCTATCAATGAATGCAATCGAAATTGCAATTTTCATATCAGATGACCTTTTACAGGTATAAGCTAACAATGACAGACGATCTTTTTCTCCAGATCAGATGAAAAGGCGATCAAACAAGTTTTATTAACCGATTCAGTTTTCCATGAGGGCCTTCTGGACAAAATTGTAAAGGAAGGCTGGCACAAATGACTAAATATCAATTGTAAAAATAGAAACAAAGAACAGAATATATTGTTGTTAGTAAGAGAAAAAAAAACAGTTATGAAATGTACGAAATGCAAGTGATTTAACGTATTGTTATGCAGTTTATCTCTGCGATCTAACTTTAACCCCGTCCGGGGTGAGACATCAAACTACATCCAACAGCAAGGCCTTTGATCAGGAGGTTTTGAAGAGTGTGGAACCATCTCTTAATTATTGGTGTTCCAATGTCCACTCTGACCTGGGGTTGCAGTACGTTTTAGTGTCCCAGTTATGGGAAAATATTTACCCCCTAAACTGGGATCAAAACACTATGAAAATATAAAAACAGATTTTAATACCAGCAATACATTTTTGTTAAAATGTTATTACTAGAAATAAATTTTTGAACAAAAAATAATAAACAGCAATATGTTATTACCAGCAATACAGTTTTTAAGAAAAACATATTATCAGCTATACAATGTTGAAGAAAAAAATATTACCAGTAATAGATTGTTGATGAAAAAAAAATATTACCAGCAATATATCTTTGAAGAAATACTATTGCCAGCAATACATTTTTGAAGAAATAAAATATTACCAGCAATAGATTTTGAAGAAAAAATATTACCAGTAATACAATATTGAAGGAAAAAAATATTACCAGCAATACACTTCTGACGAATAAAAAATTACAGATATAAAAATCTTGTCGCCATTGAATAATGCATTGAGGTTGAAATGCCATAAAACAAAACCAAACAAAACCAATCCAAATCAAACATAACCTAAAATTCATCCACATATCCTCTAAAACAATTACATATATATATATATATATATATATATATATATATATATATATATATATATATATATGTGTGTGTGTGTGTGTGTGTGTGTGTGTGTGTGTGTGTTGTGTACTACCAAATGAGATAGCAACCAGGAATTAAATAAGATATAAAAATAAATGCTATATCGTTTACATCGGCGAAATATCTAAATATGCCAAAAAGCCTATATGAACATCGCAAAGACATGCAGTATAAAAACATTTTAAACTCACTAGACAGTCCTATGCCATACGTGATACACGCCTAGGCGATTATTTATCATGACCCCGCGGTAGGTAGACCAGTTTCCAGACCGTAGAACCCAGTCTGTCCTGTTACTTATCCCTAGCTGGAGGGAGAAGAAAATGATTCATACCTTTCCCAAGGGAATTAGCACTTAAGTGAATGTAATTGATTCGAGAGGATTTCTGGCCGATTCCTCAATCCGAGCCGCTATCCATTACTCCAGCGTGCCTCCTCTGGAGAACTCACTAGTATTTCACTCTAATACATCTAATCACAATATTCACATAATAAAGGCCAGGCTGAGCAGTAGAGAAATAGATTCACTTAAACTGAAATGCATTGTGCGTGCGCTATTCTCAAAATACTCAACACTAACCCTAGGACCAGGACATTACATAATATCGCTGATCATCGCAAAACCAACACTAGCACAATATGCTATATACAAGTAAATAAAGAAAACTCGGAGTGGGCTGATTTTAAATCCAACAGAATCCTACAGCTCTAATAATAATAATAATATTAATAATCAAATTTCTGGTTTCTGCTAGACGGATCTGATAAAGCATTTTAATGAAACGGCATATAAGGAAGACGAGATTCTCTGATAGCATAAACACCCAGAACATTTCGCATCAATTTTGATTTCTCTGTCGATAAACAACCGCCATCATCCCACAAATAAGTTCTTCGCTTACTTGTTGCTTTAAACAATGATATGTTCCTTATTTTTTTCAGAATCATGGAAATTATGGATCTTCAATAATTCTTCTTCATTGTTGCTTTAAACAACGATTGACATTTTACCGTTCGTCTTTGTACCAGCTCTTCCACCGATTCACACAATCTCACTAGGTAACTCGTTTTATCTACACTTTCTTCCTTTAGTATATCTCGTGAGTGTTAAATTTCTCAAACTCCTTTTCCTCTCTCAACCAATAATTAACACTCGTATCATTCTGATTTAAGGTATAACTGTTTTTCTCATATCCATTTTAAATTCATCGAGATACCAAAGAGACTGCGAGCTTATTTTCCTTTTAGGATCTGTTTCAGGCCAAGAATGAGTAAATACAAGTTAATCACAGAAGACACATGAATTAAAACATTCTGAACCTGTTGAACGTTGAAAAGCAAACATGCAATATTATCATTAAATGTCTTATATGACGCTTTAAAATTAGCTACTGTTATCACTGAATGGAGGCAGTTTAAAGACACTTTGGTCCGCTGTCGAAAAACTGGAAGCAGATGAGATTATATAAGATTATATGAGATTATATAAGCAGTAAGTGTACTCTTTAATGAACTTCATCAATAAATTGAATTCTTTTAATCATTTCAAGGCAATAAAGCCACTAAGACTTCAGGGAGGTTACTGAATGTGAGAAGATGGGAGAAAAAGAATATATTATTAAGAGGAGAGAACAATGAAAGTACAGAATTTAAGAAGATAGATGATAGATATTAATGTTGCATTTAAATTTTTGAAGTTGACTGGAAAGCATGAATTCAGAATAGATTCCAAAAAGGAAGAAATGCGTGAGAAGAAATGATCAAAACGTCGATCATAAAGTTACACTTAGGAATTTCAACTGTAAAAAAATGAGTCCTTTCAGAGAATCTAGTACTGCGCTTAAATTTATAAAGACTAGATACCAAAAAAAAGAAATCTCATTAGAAGAATTACCATAAAAACATTTGTAGAAAAGGCACAGGGAAGATAGGTTACGGAATTATTTGAAGCCGTGGTGCAAGGATAGATCCAATAACATTGCGTATTCTACTTTGTATTTTACCATTAATCTCTAAATACAGAGCAGAAGCACCAGATCAGATTTTGCAGTAATATTCAAAGCAAGGATGAATGGAAAACTCATAAATGTGTAAGATAGATTCTGGCGCGAAAATTGTCGAGCACGACACAATGAATTTGTCAGCAGCAGGCAATAAAATTCAATAAAATTCTTTATAGAAACAATCGATTTAAGCCTTTTCTGTCTGCTTTTCTGTCCGTGAAACTAGATTTACTAAGAATTATTCTTATTCTTTCTTCATACTAGAGAAACAATGAAGCAAATACGCCCTGATAAGCATAAGCAATACTTTGGCTCATGGAATTCTAAAGAGTATTTATTTATAAGAAACAATACCACAGATTGCCTAGAAAAATTTAAGAGCATATTGTCAAGTTAACTATCTATATATACATGTAATCATGTATAAAATTCAACATCTTTAAAAAGATTTCTTAGCCAATTACATGCAGAATTACAAGTTTTAAATAGACACACGCACACACACGTATATATATATATATATATATATATATATATATATATATATATATATGAATGATGATGCATGATCTCATTAAATAATATAGACAAGTTTAGTCTATTTATTTAATGCTAATTCCTTTCATATCGTCTGATAAGTTTAATAACATTATCATTGATCGACGAAAGAAAATCACCATACTGATACGTTTTTTAATCGTATCTAAGATTTCGGCTTACATAAGCCATCAAAAAAGATGACAATAACATTACAATATATTAAACAATACACGGACATGATGCTTAAACATGAAAACAACAAACAAAAAATAAAAATTCTTGAAGGTATATACATAAAAGAGTTGAAACCTAACCTGAACAAAATAAATTATTAACTCCACAAATATACCTAAATGCCTATAATTGATAACAGAAGCCGCTGGTTTATACCAACGGATTCCCATATTTACCACTTCTCGTTTTCACTCTCGCATGATCATGTGTAACGTCATGATCCGCGTTGATATTTTCGCTTCCAGCGTCTCGTATGCACGTATTTGTCATTGCTTGGAAATCATTATTGCCATGTTCGTGTATTGTTTAATATATTGTAATGTTATCGTCAACTTTGATGATGGCTTATCTAAGCCGAAATCTTAGATAGGATTATAAAACATCTATCAATAATATGATTTACTTTCCTTTTCCAATAAGCTTATCCGACGATATATATGTAAAATAAATCGACAAAACTTGTCTACATTATTTAATGAAACATGCATCAATGAAAAAATGCTGCCTATATATATATATATATATATATATATATATATATATATATATATATATATATATATATATGTTTGTGTGTGTGAGCCTGTGTACGCGCGCGCACGCGCGTATCTATATATACAGGGTGTGGATGTCTGTAAAATATGGATATAGCTTTACACATTTTCTTCAGCATACTCCAGAAAATGAAGTTAAGGAAACTAATGACTGGTAAGCAAGTAACCCATTCCACATGACCATTTAACCCAATCGACGTAGGGAAATGGTAATTATCTCAGACTCTTACTTGCATGACGTAATGGATAAGTTTTCCATCCATTCGCGAATATTCAGGGAGGACTTCACACAAACTTCAAATTAGGACATTACATCATCTGCCGACATATTGTGGATTGTCACAACGTTTACGTTACGATCGAAGAAAAACGATCTCAGCATATGAGCCTTACACATTTCGCATGACACCATAATCCGTCGTGTTCCTTGCTGCTTGGAAGTATCCATCAAACGCGGATTGTTTATCAATCAATATTGAACATTCTGTTGTTTACCCTCACCGTTCACGTACACAAAACTTCGTTGTTGAACAACAATTTCCTGTAATGAAGTCGTTTTGTTCTAAATTCATGTATCATTTATCATCATGCATCGCTTTCTCTCCCTACCTACCTACCTATATATATATATATATATATATATAATAAGGAGTCAAACACTAATATTCCATGCTTATAATTTATTAGATTGAATCGTAATCACGATACAATTCATCAGACCTACAAATTCAAAAAATTGAAATTTGTAGGTCTGATGAATTGGATCATGATTACGATTCCAATGTTTTAGTCTTTTATATTATATTCTTACTCTTTCCTGGACATTGAGTTCTACCTGGATTCTATCCTCTTGTGAATTTATATATATATATATATATATATATATATATATATATATGCATGTTTCTTGAAAAACGACACACAAGATACCACGGTTAAGCTTTTTATTTAATTTTTCATGTGTTCTAACAAGAGCTTTCTTTTCTGGACAAAGGGTGTGTAAGAACTGTCCAAATGTTTTTTATTTCCGAGCGCTTTCGGCTATACCTTTAGCCATTATCGTCCTTGATAATTCATCTTTTTTATTCAGTTTTTTCTCCTAAGGATCTTATAATATTCCTTTTTATGGATGAAGAGAATTTCGGAACTGTCCACAATATTTATTGTCCCAACGGATTTTAAGCAATTAGCCATTTTTAATGCGTTCGTTGTTGATTTATTCTTCTGTGATTATATTTCACTTTTTTTTATTGTCGATTAATAGTATTTAATCTATGCCATGCTACATGTGAATAAAAATAATTCCACGTTACCATGTCTTTAAAACATCGTCAATACGGCATTATCTACTGTCCTTCATTTTGAAAAGTTTTTTTTCTTTTTTTTATAATTGGATATTCTGACAATGACAGTATTATCTACAAATGCGTTTATTGTGGTAGCAGATAGCTCTTTTTGCGTATTTTGATACTTCCTTCTCGGACTAAGATCACTTGAGTGGTTTGTCAGTCTACGACGTCATAGACTCATAGATGTAGAGAGTGTTAGTTTGTGTTTTTTTTCATACAAGAATATCAGTCTTGTATGAGAAAATAAAATTGAAAAATTTATTGCTTGTTTGGAATTTGAACCCTCGCGTGGGGGAATGTTTACATAGCGAGCTTCTGTGGCTGCATGGTAAAACAAATATACTTAATTTATCCCGATTGAGATTCTGGTGGAGCAATTTCCTCGCATATGCAGAAGTGATTTGAGGTCATAGAGAAGCGGTTCTACAGTAGAATACTGAGAATGACATAGACAGGATAATTCAAAAATGGAGAAGATTTAAGAAAAATCAGAACGAAACACTTTTGAGTAGGATAAAATCATTGAGACGTTCGGCACACATAATGAAAACATAGGCTGGGAGAATCAATCACATAATATATTGATGACAAAACGAGCAAAGGATGTAGCAAGTCCCATAGCTAAAAAGTGAGATGGAAGTATCGTGAGAGGTCAAATATTTGCCGACATTGGTTATCGTCTAGCCTTCAGGGTGACACTCTTATGCCAAATAACGATATTAAAAGCTTGAAGAGTCCACGATAAATTTCTGATAATGTCACATTGTAAATATAGACAAGCGTGTTGTCTAAAATTATTCACTTCTGTAAAAAGAACAAAAGAAATTCCTATAGAGATTTGACTTGTCACTTTGAATTTTTTTCCTGGATTGTAACGCATAATTTGCAAAAATCTTTGGCGAGTTTGACATTTCTTATTTATAGAAAGAAATGCAAAAGAAAAACCGTAGCAGAATATGCCTTGGCAAAGTGATGTTTTAAGATATTTCTTCCTCTGCGAACTTTATCACTGAAAATAAAATAGAAAAGACAATGAAGAACCTTTGTTAAAGCAATTCAAATCCATTAAAGGGTAAGTGTAGGGTAATGGTTCATTAAAATGAGACATGACTTCCAGTGTAATGAATAAACAGTAAGTGGTTCATTTGCAGCGATTTTCAGAATAAATTTAAGCTTCAATCCTGAGTTCAATTTGATCAAGTGAATGGAAGACTGTGTGTCGACAATATATATATATATATATATATATATATATATATATATGTATGTATGTATGTGTATATATATATATATATATATATATATATATATATATATATATATATATATATATATATATATACACACACACACACTCGCGTATCATGCGACTATTAAAGACCTAATTTTGAAGCTAATTTCACTACCATAAATGGATATATAGTTTGGTCAACGGCGTAGTTTGACCCAGGAATATATACCCTAATTGTATATCTCTTTTATAATACGTGTGCGTGTGTGTGTAAATCGTATATACCCGCGTGTCATGCGTGTTTTGAAGACCTAATTTTTTGGGTAAGTTCAATGGAACTTACCTCCAAAATTAGGTCTTCAAAACGCGCATGATACCCAAGTATATGCAATTTACACACACACACACACACATACATATATATATATATATATATATATATATATATATATATATATATATGTCCCACACACACATAGAATATATTTATAAATAATCTGTCTATGCAAATGTATATTATATATATATATATATATATATATATATATATATATATATATATATAAAGCTGAGCTTTCCCTGACGATCCGTTTACGTGAAACCTAGGTAGGTTTGTCTGAATCACTAGGTGTATGTATATATATATATATATATATATATATATATATATATATATATATTAATAAATTTTATCTATCTTATTTCATTTCTCTATCAGTTTATATATATATATATATATATATATATATATATATATATATATATATATATATATATGAGAATATATATATATATGAGAATATATGTACCTAAAATATAATTGAAATTCTAATTTATTATCACATTATTTGGCTAAGGGAAAGAGTATATTCAATTAATGTTTATATCGAATATATTTGTGAAAATTTGTAACCAATATCTATTTTAATATTATTTTCTTGAAGTATTTCACTCTAAGTAAGGAAGGTGATACGTTATAAAAACTGCCTTGTTGTTTAATCGAATTGAAATCTGATGCCATAGTTGATTCAATAATTCTTGGCGATGATTCATCATAAAAAAAAATTCAATATTTTGATTTTCTTTTCGGCAAAAGGATATTTGTTTTTTTGCATATGGCAGAATAACACATTTTGTGTGCATCATATTTTACAAGCGCTTTTTTTAAGAGATGCTTTTTTAAAAGGCGGGAAGATTAAATTGAACCATGAAATGGACTATTGCCGTTGGGTTTTACCCTCCATGTCCACAAACGCACACACACACACACACACACATATATATATATATATATATATATATATATATATATATATATATATATATATATATATATATATACTTATTTTGTTTAACAGCATTTTTCTTTTAAACAAGTTTGTTTAAATAACAACAAAATTTCCTCGTCACGTTGTTTTTTTTATTTTCTATATTTCGGCCTACTTTCCTTTTGCAGGTGAATATTTAACGAGGAAATATTCAATATCTAAGTACTTGAGATCTGAAAAGTACATTTGTTGGCATTTAAACAAACCTGGTTACACACACACGGATATATATATATATATATATATATATATATATATATATATATATATATATATATGTGTGTGTGTGTGTGTGTGTGCATGTATGTGTGTATACATATGTTCGATGAAAGACTTTCTAACCTGATATGCTAGTAGGAAAACATGAACAGGGACATATTCCCCAGCCTAAAACAACACAGCAGATGTTTTGGGATTGAACCTCTTACCGTTAGAGAAAAATAACCAAAGGGTTTTATGTCAGACTATCTTCGAGGGGTTGTTCGTCTGTGCTTTTTGTTTATGTAAAGCGTTCCTCACGGTGGGTGGTGGCATCTTTCTTGGAACCAGGTGCCAAAACAAATGCTGTTTATTTTTCTTATCTTTCGAGTTTACTTATTTTGGCATACGAATCAAACTTAAGTACATATCTGTGTATGTGTAGATTTTAATCGTCGGAAAATGTGTCATTTATAGGTACGTACGAATGAGATTTTTCAGTGAATTACTCTTTATGAACTTATCGTTATTATATAATTACTTAAACTCTTTTCTTCATATTGTTATATTCACTAACTTTTGTGTATCAATAGGCGTCTTCTGGGTACCACTAGACAATATCTTTTAAGCCTATGTGTCAGCTGTGAGTTCAATTCTTCGGAGAGAAACTGGAACTCAGGAGAAGTACTAGAAGCGAAATTCAAACAACATATTTTTAATTTCTGTTCTATTTTTATTCATTTCTTTTGTATTTAATCATCACTGTGGAGTTTTTCTTCTCTCTTTTTATGTATCGTGTCCCTTCAGGACGTAGGCAATGATGGCTCTCCACTTCCCCATATTCCAATAAGTTATATCATTTTGCCAGTACCTGTTCTGTGATCCACTTGCTTAAGTCTGCTAAGTATGTCATGCCTTGGTTTCCCTTGTCTCTCTTTCCCTGTATTAGACTTGTGAGTATCAGATTCTCCAAGTCTTTCTTTGTTATTTAGTGTCCCAGAAATTTCATCTCCCTCTTCTTGGTGTTAAGTATAATCTTCCTCCTTGTTTGCATCCTCTCCAAAACCTCATCGTTGACACATGATATCCTTAGCGTTCTTCTGTAAAACCATACCTCAGACGCCTCGAGTCTCTTCTTCATTTTTGAGGAGGCCGTCCAATATTCGCTGCCATAAAGGAAGACAGATGTCACGTAGCAGCTCAGTACTATTTTTTTGTTACCAAAGAAAACCTCTTGTATCGTAATACTCTGCCTAGTTTTTTGAATGCGTATTTGGCCATCCCAATACGTTTTCGGATCTCAGCGTCGTACTTACCGTCCTCTGTCAAAATACTTCCCAGATATTTAAATTTCCGCACTGAGGAGTTTACCGGGTTTGAAAGTAAGAAAAAGAAAATTATAAAAGGGTCGAAATTAAGGGGATAAAATTTAAACAATACACAAGGTTTTGGGAATAAGTTAGAGGCCTGTAGGTGAAATATTATTGATGAATTCGTTTTGAATAGAAATGAAAGAAGTGATAGGAAGTGGATGTTTTGAGGATAAAGAAGAAAACGGTGCTTTGATTTGAAGAGGCTAAAAATGAAGTGTGTTCAGTGAAGCTCATACACTGAATTACATTTTGCAAAGAAGCAGTTCTTGGGAAAAACTGCAACTTTCATTTTCCATTTGGAACACACAAGAGATCATGGAGATTCGACTTTGTGCAAATTGCATGACGTGTCATTACAGTAAAAATTGAAAAAAGGGAACTAAAAATGAAGCTTATCGTAACATTTGCCCTGAAAATAATGATAGTGTAGCGACAAGGTTGCGATGGTGTGTCCTTAGGAAAGATGATGCAGAGTGGAAAATAAATAATTGCAACAAATAGCTTTCCAGGACAAGCAGTTAGCAACAAGCAATTAGCAACAAGCGGTTAGCAACAATCAGTAAGCTTTTCAAGACTAGCTGTTAGAAAAAAGCGATTACCTTTTCTAGACAATCGGTTAGCAACGAGCAGGTAGTTTTTCAAGATGAGCGGTTAGCACCAAGCGGTTAATTTTTAAAGACAAGCAGTTAACAATACGTGGTTACCCTTTCAAGGCAAGCGGATACTAACAAGCGGTTAACTTTTCAAAACAAACGATCAGCAACAAGGGATTAGCTTTTGTAGACAAGGTTAGCAACAAACAGTTTAACCTTCAAGACAAGCGGTTAGCAACAAGCAGTTAGATTTTCAAGACTAGCGGTTTGTCAAAAACGGTTAGGAAAAAGCGATTAGCAAAACGCGGTTAGCAAAAAGCAGTTAGTTTTTATAGACAAGCTGTTAGCAGCAAGAAGATAGTTTTTCATGATAAGCAGTTAGCTTTTCAAAACTAGTGGTTATCAACAAGCGGTTAGATTTTCAAGACAAGTGGTTAGCAGTAAGCGGTTAGCTTTTCTAGACTAGTTGTTAGCCACAAGATGTTAGCCTTTCAAAGACAAGCGGTTAGCAACACGTGGTTAGCTTTTCAAGTCAAGCAGTTATCAACAAGCCTTTAGCTTTTCAAAACTAGTGGTTAGCAACAAACGGTTACCTTTTCAAACTAACGGTTAGCAATAAGCGGTTAGCAACAAGCGCTTAACAACAATCGGTTACCTTTTTTAAAGAGTTGCTAGCTTTTCAATCAAACCTCGTAAATGACGATCGTTGAATAGTTTTAAAATATTAAGTCATGAAATATACCCAACACAAAAGGAAGGAAAATTAAACTTCAACTACTAACACCAGAAAAAAATAGCAGGCCACCTTACGTTGCATCGGAAAACTTCACAGAGTAAAGAACGTGAAAAGTCGACTGTGCTACAATGTTCTTCTATGTGCCGACCGCTTCAGGATGTGGGTGATCATAGCTCGCCACAACTTCTTTGTAGCTTTAAGTAATGCTTGCTGATTTTCTTTCATTCCTCATCTCTGTTCTGACAACCGTTTACAAGTTCGTTAGATAACGCATTCACTGATCTCTTCTGTGCCTTTGGCCTTGAATATGCTCTGTAAGTTTTAAATTTCCTCACTATTTTCCCTTGAACATTCAGCAGTCTCTTTCTGGTTCTAAGTGACCTTTTTGTTTCCATTTTCCTTAAAACTTCATCATTGCTCACATGTTCAGTCCATGTTCTTCTCAACATCTTCATGTAGCACCACATCTACGAAAAGATTTTCGATCATCCATTACCGTATAGGAGGACCGATATTGCATAACGGTTTCTTACTATTTTCTTTGTTTCTAATAACATTTTCCTGATTCTATTTTTCTTAGCTTTTGGCAGATTTTGCTCTTCCAATCCGCCTTCGGATTGCAGTGTCGCATCAGTTTTATTAGAAATTGGTGGCGCAGACGGCATTACTAATAACGTGTGAGACAATCGGTGAAATCAAAATGCTATGCGAATGTGTCCAATCCTTTGCGTGACTTGCTTGGCCATTCCTGAAGCATGATAAACTTATAAAAATATTATCTCAGATAAAAGTTGATTGAGAAGCTGAATATATAAGAGGATTTGCACCAGCATTTTAAAACGATTTTGGAATATATTTAAAACGATTATGGAATATTTTAGATTTCGGAAGAAAACCTTGGATTAGTTAAAGTATGTTCCACTTCAATATTTCACATATTATAAATGTGAAACTTTAATAAGTGCAACTTTATTACATTCTCCCCAGAACTAAAATAGTTATTATTTGTCATCAAGTGAAAGTTACTTGTCACCAATGGCATACAAAGCGAATGAGAGTGGTTTGCTCCAGTGAGCGTAGCATGGCTGGTCCTGGCCGTCAAAGTTAGAACTGGAAGAAAAAAAGGAATATAGTTTAAGCACTTTTCATAGAAGATGCGATAGAGTAGTGAAATGCTAGCGAATGATGAAACAAAATTGCTTCAATAGGCACATAAGAAACAAATTTCTATGGACTAAAATCATTTACTACTATCATATCAATTTGAAAATCGTAATAAAACAAAATAAGTACACAGAAATTATATTTCGGTATATGTCGATTATAATCTTCTTATATCTACGCTGGAATATTTTTATCTAACGCACAGATTTTACTTACTTAGTCTATTATCGATCGACCGATCTATCTATCTGTCTAGGTGACTGTTTGAGTATAACAGCCCGGATGGACGGGCGATGTAATAGTTAGCGATACAGAAGTGTAAAGCCGGGAAGCTAGTTTCTATCCCAATTGAGTTTTTTTTTTTTTTTTTTTATATTCACTTACTCGCAACTACAGTTAGAAAATATATGAATACACTTCGTGTCCCGCCTACCATGGGTTAATTAGTATGACTTGTATCAGTACAACATTATTACCTCTCAAATAAAGAAAGTGTTACAATATAATAATATTTTCTGGCTTTAAGTAACTTGCATAAACAATATAAAAACAAGTCACTACTTCTATCTATCTATCTATTTATCTCAGTTTCTTTTATATCTCTCTATATAAGTTTGTTCACATCTCTCTCTCCATATATATATATATATATATATATATATACATATATATATATATGAAATAGACAGAGTGTGACAATTATTTTAAGATATCGGAATAATTGTCGGGCTTTGTCGATTTCTTAATATGTGACGTCATTTGTTTACATTTGGATACGCATCGAGCAGATATCTATGTACTAGAGAAAGTCATGGAAAAGTTAGTTTAAAAACAGTAAAATCTACCTCGCTAACCAAAACGCTCCTCTATGGCTCAAACGGTAAACACGTCAGGCTATAGGATACAGGTTCAATTCCTATCGAGGGACGCATATTTTCTATAAAAAATTTCTCAGACCATCAGGTCGGTAAATGTCGTCAATAGTGTCTATTATGAACAGAGCATTTACTTAAATATTTGTATCTATAAAAAGAAAGTATAAACATAAAAAAAAATGTCTGAATATATGTTAGGTTGGTGCAAAAATAATGTCGTATTCTCACATATGTTAATATGTGAGAATACGACATTATTTTTGCACCAACCTTACATATATATATATATATATATATATATATATATATATATATATATATATATATATATATATATATATATATATATATATATATATATATATACTAGCAGCATGGCCCAGCATTGCCCATGCTTGATTCAAAAAACGTACGACTCATACAGCAATCGCTGTCACTTGACTTAAAATACTTTTCCCATCCTTACCTTTAAAGGAGTGCACTTTGCCGTGCTGATGTTGCTACATGCTTTACTTCTTGCCTATCTTACTCTGTGAATTTTTTCTAAGCTCTATACTAAACATTAAATCTGTTACGAAAAAATAACTAAACAAAATAAAGACAGAACGGTCAGATTTAAAAAAGGACTCGTAACTGGAAAAACCGAATGAAAAAAGAATGTTAACAACAAATACTTTTTCACACCCAACCCAGTTCTGCGGAATCAGAATCAGCGTTGATTTTAAGCAAGCGAATGAGCCAATTGGAGTAAAGTGCCGTGCAGATTTCAATTTTTCCCACTTGTGACGAATGCAGCTATCGATTTTTTTGCATGCTAGCATGCTAATTAACATTCATGTCAGTGACCTGTTGGCTCTCACGCTGGCCAATAGAATCTTCCTGCCTAGTCGTGGCAGCCAGCTATATGCTCTCACTCTGATCAGTAGAAAATGGCCACAAACTACATGAAAACTGCCGTAGAAGGAAGAAAAAATCGATTATTTCCACTATCGATGGGAGTTGGGAAAGGCAAAGTCGGTCTTGGCCTTCCCACTAACTTGGAGTATGTGCATGCAAATTTTGGTGCAAGTCCTGCTTTACACACAAACACACACACACACACACACACACACACACATATATATATATATATATATATATATATATATATATATATATATATATATATATATATGTCTCATTGAATAATCCAGATCTTATGCTTTTTTATTTTTATTTTCAATCTCTCAAATTCACGGAGCAGTTTCTTAGTGCTGTTATAAAACTGATTAATTAAGACGCCATAGTTTTGGTTATTTCTTTTATTTTCCTAAGTACTTTTATTCCCATGCAAGGTTAGTTCATCACAATCTATCATTTACGATCTTTCTTAATCGATTTATCTTAAACGACGCTAAAGAGTTATCGATTTGCGTATTTTTTCTTCATCAGACTAAATAAAATTCTAGTGTGTTGAATCTGCGTTGATATTCTACAATGTGGTTTATGCCATGAAAGCTATTACTACTTATTTATGGGCGACGCCAAATGTAGCGTGTCGCTTCGCAAGTTCGTTTAGTAAATATATTCTCTCTTCAATTCAATCCTCACTGGGCTATTGATGTCTTTCAAGTCTGATTTATCTGATCGAATAAGGATCTATATCAGATAGAACGTATGTTTTGCTTTCTTTATAGCTAATTAGCTATTCGAATATCTATCTATTTATAAATCTATCTATTCGTAACATATCATACCTATCTATCTATTTATTCGTGAACTATCTATCTATCTATCTATCTATCTATTCCTGAACTATCATTTAATATCACATCATATCATATCATATCATATCTATCTATTTATCTATCTATCTAACTATCTATCTATCTATTCGGAACCTATCATATCTATCTATCTATCTATCTATCTATCTATCTATCTATCTATCTATATATATATATATATATATATATATATTCGTGAACTATGATTTAATATATCATATCATATCATATCTATCTATCTATCTATCTATCTATTTATCTATTCGTGAACTATCATTTAATATAATATCATATCCTATCTATCTATTCGGGACCCATCATATCAATCTATCTATTCGTGACCTATCATTTAATATCATATCATATCATATCTATCTATCTATCTATCTATCTATCTATCTATCTATCTATCTATCTATTCGTGAACTATCATTTAATATCACATCATATCATATCTATCTATCTGTCTGTCTATCTATCTATCTATCTATCTATTTAATCCTGTGTAAATTTGTACACTTTATATCATTACCATATATTATAAAGTGAGTGGTACTTTGTAGGCTGTCAACACAGAAACACAAACCTTTCGTTAAGTCTTAAATGCCGAAAATCCTCCATTGATGTTTCATTAGAGATCAGTGTACAACAACTATTGATGTTTTAACCCTTTTCAAACGATACAGACATCGGTTATTTTTGATCTGACTTAAAATAGGTATTGACAACATTAGGATTTATTCGGTTAATACTGACCAAGTTTTATGAGGTAACGTCATTTTCTGTAATATTTGCCTGCATTAAAGAATTCGCTAAAAATATGTTTGCAGGTATTCTTCTCGAAAAGAAAAAAAAAAGGTGAAAAGATTTACCAAAGTAGTGCAAAGATTCTGCTTTGCTCAAGGTGTGTCATATTGTTTTAAATGATATTTATTTTTTTAAGAAACAAAAAAATATGGCAAAAAGCTAAAGAGGGGGATAGGGAAGGCTGGTACTCATCTGTTTTATTTTAAAATTTAGCTAGCCGCCATCACTGGCCCAAGCAAACTATAAACAGCTCACGCACCAATGCGCTTCAAACATCACTCTTATTACGGCCACCATAATATCTCAAAGTCTCCATGAATTCCTAACTAATCCCATATGTACAATTTGTCTGTGAGGGTGGGGAATATGAATAACAACATTGAAAAACCACAATGAATATTTAAAATATGCATAATACTATCTATACATGAAACTAAACAAAATGTGGTTTGTAATAAAAAATAAATCGTTAATTGTAGTAGAAATATCAGTTAACTGGAGTAAATTAATGGAGGACTTGGAAAAATTAAAACCAGTCGTACTCCCAAACACACACAATCAGACACGATAACAAATGCGAAAACATATTCGATAAACGAAAAGTGTCCCGTGTCCACCAGAGAACTGACATTTCTGGAGGAGAGTGAAGGAGGCTTTCTGTTCCTCATCCTCTCTTATCGAACTCTCTGCCTCCAGGCGGAAAGGAACCTAGACGCGGCTATACCGAAGAGCAGTCTCGTTTGGCGAGATAGACAAACCCGAACCCATGGATACTGTGCACGGGCAATTTTTGCGCGAGCATACGGGCTCGGAACGCCCTATGTTAAAAACTGACCTTGTGCCACATCATGCTTTGTGGGTAAGTTGGTAAATAGAGAGAACTGACATTTCTGGTCATATAACGGGGGAGGTAATGAGGAAGTAAATCTAATAAATTGATGACAAATATAAAAAAAAGAGACAATGACGATATAAATACGCAAGGTAAGTTGCGGCAAACTGTTTAAAATATTCAATTCAAAATTTCGACAATTATTTAAAAATATTCTTCTCTATTTTTTATAGTAGATAGGATTATACTTATTTGCATATTTGTATTAATTTGCATATTTGTACCTATTTGCATAAGTTATGTAGAAGAGATATAATGTTAATCGTAAACTAAGAAACAGACAAGGACTTGACAAAAAACGGTCAAAAATCAGTTTATAAGATGTAGGCACATTATTATTATAAATAAATAAAAATAAAATGTAAAATAATTATAATAATGAATATTATAAATAAAATAATATAAAACACTAACATTAAAACTTTGCATAAAACAAATTGAATTAAAAAAAAAAAAATCATAAAAATTTTCCTAGCATACCATAGAAAGTTTTCCTGTCAGAAAACGGATATCCCGCCAAAAGTCATTGAATTCAATCTCTTCACTTCTGACCGGCGGATGGTCAACGCGCGCTACAGCTTCTCTCTACGCGACATTGCTTGTAATAACATGAGGAAACGTCTTTCTTTATTTACAAACAACCTTTAAAATACATGTAACTAAAAATTAACACATCGGTACACAAAATAAATAAACTGTAAGATATTAATTTACAATTTAAAATCCTCTTACTGTTATCTCTGTGTATGTTTTATTCCTGTGAAGTAAGGTTTATATTTCCTCTGAACACGAGGCTATTTTTGCTTCTATGATGAGTGACCCCGCAAAGTTTTCACATAATTAAAGTGAAAAAAAAGCATAAAACTAACTTTTCTTTTTTATTTTTTTTACCTTTCTGGCAACCCTTACGGACAGTATCACCGACATTGTATAAACTTCATTCCTTATCAGATTTTCACGTTAAGATATTTTTTTTCACAGAAGAAATAATGGATAAAGAAAGGGAATTATATTACAGTTATTGGATGGGATGGTAAAGCAGATGAAAGAAGAAGAAGAAAAAGATTATTTTTATTTTTCTCAACCAGAGATTATCACTAATATGGCAGATTCGTTTATGTGACCTGCAGTAGTCTTCTGTTACAATTCTACACGCAGTTTACATATAGAAAAGACGAGCCGAGTAAATTTTATTGCAAAAGAACGTCCGAATCCGGTTCATGGCGGGAAATGATAATAAAGTAAGGACCCCCTCCCTCAGAGCAAAACAGTGAATATAAATATTGATGAATAATTAAGGATACTGTTTAGGGAGGTTGGTAAATAAGAGTTATGTCTAATCTCTTATCAAAAGGAAAAACAAATTACTTGTGGGCAGTTATCGGATAGACTAATTCTAGAAAGCATATATTCACATAAGAAATAAATCAACAAATGTATCTCTATCTATAAAATGCAGGATGTGTGTGTGTGTGTGCGTGTGTGTGTGTGCGTGAGTGTGTGTGTGTTTGTGTGTGTGTGTGTGCAACGAATTCACGGCCGCAATTTTCGACAGATTTGCACCAAAAGTTACATGCATATGCTCCAAGTTAGCGAAAAAGCCAAGACCGACTTTGAATTTCCCAACTCCCATCGATAGTGGAAATAATCAATTTTTCATGCATTTTTTCATGTAGTTTGCGGCTATTTTGTACTGGCCAGTGTGAGAGCCTATAGCTGGCTGCCACGAATAGGCAGGAAGATTCTAATGGCCAGCGTAAGAGCCAACAGCTGACTGACACGAATGTTAATTATTAGGTTGGTCCAAAAATAATGACGTAATAATGTCGTTTATTAACGTTAAAAAATAAGTCACAAAACGACATTATTACGTCATTATTTTTGCACCAACCTAATAGCATGCAAAAAAAATCGATAGCTGCATTCGCACAAGTGGGAAAAATTTAAATCTGCCTGGCACTTTACTCCAATTGGTTCATTCGCTTGCTTAAACTCAACGTTGATTCTGATTCCGTAGATCTGGGTTAAGTGTGAAAAAGTATTTGTTGTTAACATTCTTTTTCATTCGGTTTTTCCAGTTACGAGTCCTTTTTTAAAGCTGTTCGTTTTGTGTTCATTTTGTTTAGTTCTTTTTTCGTAACAGATTTAATGTTTAGTATAGAGCTTAGAAAAATTTGCAGTGTGAGATAGGCAAGAAGTAAGGCATGTAGCAACATCAGCACGGTAAAAGGGCACTCCTTTAAAAGAAAGGAAGGGCAAAAATATATTGATAGCGATTGATGTATGAGTCGTACAATTTTTGAATCAAGCACGGGCAACGCCGGGCCATGCTGCTAGTAGATAATAAGTTGTAGAATAAAGATTTAGAATTTTAAGCAATAAAGTGAGTCGGAAAATATCATTGCAGTTAAAGGACATTGAATAACTGCAGAAAGTAATTGAGGAGTGAAAGAAACAAACTCCCGGGACGGAGGAGTGTTTTTCCCAAACAAGAGATCATATAAAGTAAGTGCCTAAAAAAGGTGAGTAAGTTATATATGAAAGCAAACGAAGGTGGGCTCATGGCCATATCATGTCAAAACATCGGTGCCTGTACGATTAACGAGCGTGGATGTGTTGGTGGTGTAATCTATAATGGCTCGTATTTGTTAATCGGAGAGCTGAGTTCCAATTCTAGTTCTGTTAGTTATATTCACTTACGCGCAAATATCTTCGGCAAAGGCATGAATCCACCTCTTCTCCATCCAGCTATGGGTTAAATTGTAAGACGTGTATCACTATAATATTATTATCTTAAATAAAATAAATATTCAATCTAAAAGAAATATTTTCTGGATTTAAATTACCTGCAAACGTTTCCTAAACCGTAAAAGATAAAACAATCAATCAACTTATGATAGGAGAACTAATGTAAATTTTATCAGCTTTATACTATAGGGAGTTTAATTGAAATATTAAAATTAAAAGTTATATGAAGAAAATATGAAATCATTAAAATGACCAGAATATTTAGATCATGGCGTATTTGGATAAACATTCCAGGATTAACTAAAATTATTCTAAATTTGACAAGGAAGGCAGCTTTCTGTGTCTTTCCAAGAAATATTTTTATGATGTTTACACTGACGGGATTTTCTTTTTATCATCTAGACTTTATGAATGTAAGAGCAAATCTTCATTATAGTCAATGCCTCATCATTTCACAGTTGAAATGGCGAGATGTAAACATAAGTATCATGCAAAAAGATTTATCTCCTGCATTTTTGGTTTGTGTAACTTACTCCCGGTTTCTTGATTTGCAGTAGCCATTGATCTTCAACAATGATAATCGTTAACTCTTATTTTCTTAATCCTGTTCTTTTGTAGTATTATCTCCATAATAATCTTTTCTTTTACTCATATTCTCTCACATTCAATAACTCCTTGTGTTTTAGTGGTTTTATTGTCTTACTTGGGGGTTGAAATGTTTAAGAAAAAATAAAAAAAAAGGTGACATACACACAATGACATGATTTCCAAAGTTTAGGTTAAAACATGAATTTTGGCAATTCATTCAAACAAGTGCATTTTGGAAAATATCTTCATGCATTAGAATATAATATCATTAAATAGCGTCTCGTATGCAAGAATTTGTCGTTGCTTGGAAATCTTCCATGCAAACAAAAACAGACCATCATTATTGTTTTGCCCGTGTATTGGTTGATATATTGTAATGTAATTGTCATCTTTGATAATGGCTGATGTCAGCCGTAAGCTTAGATAGGATTATAAAGATCTGTATCAATATGGTGGTTTTCATCTTTTTATGATAATATTATTAAGCTTATCAGAAGATATGGGAAGAATTTACATGAAATAAATAAACAAAACTTATCTATATTGTTTAATGAAACATGCATCAATATAGATATATATATATATATATATATATATATGCATGTATGTATGTATGTATTCTAAAGAGAAAAGGGAGGCCGCAAAAGTATTTGGTAAAAATGAGTATTTTTAAATATATATATATATATATATATATATATATATATATATATATATATATATATCATACTTTATTTTTCATATTGCAAAAAATATAATCCCTCCTCCCATATATATATATATATATATATATATATATATATATATATATATATATATGTATATATATACTGAGTGAAGTAAAACTAGGTGGATAGTCGGTGGAGTAAGTCAGTGCATCGGTTATATCATTGCAATGGTGTTCATTATAACTATGGTATTTGTGGTAGATTATTTTAAATTTTATTATTAAATTTATCTAATTTTTTTTCAGATAATCGTATTAGTAAATATAATTGTATATGTAACCTCAAAAAATCTTTATCATTTACTGTCCACCTACATTTGGACCACTCTGTACATATATATATATATATATATATATATATATATATATATATATATATATATATATATATATATATATTATCTGGTTACTCGTTCCTGATGACACTCGTCTGATAGAGGGGTTAGCGATTACTGTTATAGAGTCGTGCTTAGGAGTATTTATCAAGGTCTTTGAATATCAGCGTTTTATTTTTTTAATCCTTTTCCCCCACTTGTGTTTATTCAACACTCAAAGAACACACTTTAGTTCTATACTGCAGAGATGCTGATCGAAATTTAGTACCAGTCTCTGGGAGAGAGCGCATTCTTTGGCGTGATCAGCAATTTCAATGAGATAAGTACGTTAAAATGTGTGCTAGTACAACAACTAACGACCATCCGAAAAGTTCGGTCTGATTAATTTCATTAGGAAGACTTGCTTCAACATGTGATAATTTTACGGTACTTAACAATGGTGTCATCTGCTGGTGTCGCCTCTCTAAGCCTATATCATTATTGGCCTTATCTATCGTGCGACCATTTGTCGTAAGAATCACTTCAATATCCATTGAATTATTATGCTAGAAATAGAACAGGTTAAGATTGTTTTGTGTTAGTCTCATTATGTCTTCCCAACTGAGAAATGGTGTGAGGAAAAATATCATTCAGCTTTCTGTAATAGTACAAACATTCATACTTCCATCTTCATTCGTCAGTCCATTCAGGGACCATCAATTGAACGATGAATAGTTTTAAAAAAAAGGGAACAGTAGAGAGGAAAACTGGATCAGGAGGTTATAACCGCAAGAGGGTCATCATTTCAGCTAAATGCATTATTAATTTTTAAAGTAAAATCTAATACTTTTATGAGAACCGCTGAGAAATCCAGTAAGCTATATTTAATCATTTATAAGATACAATGATTTAAAGCTTAATCAGACAGTTTCGGTGTTAGATGATTTGGAGAAATTTATTCTTACACCCAGGATATCTATGCATGTACAGGCTGTCTGTAAAGTCTGGACGAAATATAATTTTAAGTCATGCTATATTTTATGTTTTAAAGTGGTCAATATCAAGAAGACAGCGTATGTAAATATAAACGTCGACATTAAACCCAGTTTCAAATGCAAAAGTACGTTTCATGCGTTTAACATGAAACAATCTCTTGTGTCAGGGTGTGGATTTCAATTCCCAATGATATATATATATATATATATAACTTTTACAGGATTACAGAGAAATCCTTTAGCAAACTCCAAATTCATCTGAATATTAATTGTGACAATATTTTTAAATCGTTCACTTACATTTCAACAAATCTACTCTATCTATCTATCTATCTATCTATCTATCTATCTATATATATATATATATATATATAATCAAATAAATAAATAGAAATAAATGTACGTGCAAGTGTTCATATACATTATATATATATATATATATATATATATATATATATATATATATAAAAGTGAACATAGAAGTCAACACTTAGAGGCCTCTAAGTGTTGACTTCTATGTTCACTTTTATATTTACACACGTTCTATCTCTGATATTGAGCATTTTATTCCATAAATATAGCACACCTTAAGACTATATTTCTTTACATATATATATATATATATATATATATATATATATATATATATATATATATATATATATATATTATATATATATATGTGTGTGTGTGTGTGTGTGTGTGTGTACCTTTAGTGTAAATCCTTTCAGTTATTTAGTATGTATTTATAAATATCCATAATACTTCTCGTCGACAGTACCACTTGGAGTTTCATGCACTATGAAATCATCAGGTATAAAATTTTTCTACCTGATGATTGCATTTAGTTGAGGTTTCACTGACTACAGTGGACGGTGTATTCCTACACATCCTAAATACGGGCTTAAATATAGGAAAGGCAATAGTTTATCACATTTGCAGTCACTCTGGATAAAATTAAGATCTTATTTTTAATCTTCCTCATCACATATTGCTTACCTTTCCTAATATGAGAAATTTGTTTACATGAAAAATTTGTAAACGTCGCATTTTGCAGGGAGCGTCACATTTGTCCAAATCATGTAAAGGGGAAATCGTCCATTTTATAGATCATGATCAAGTCGTATCTTAGAAATGATTAAAGATATTTTATTGGAATTCTCCGAGGTTTTTATTACGGTATTGGACTCTACTTTTCGCAATAAGAATGCATAATTTCTCTCTAAGATTAATAGAAGAATCGTGATGAAATCGATCATATATGTAAATGATATATTCATCATTAGTTATTCTTAGCCAAGGATCAGAAGCTCATAAAGGATTGGAATTAATATTGAATTTATTATGGATTAATCCAGCATCATTTCCCAACATATTCAAGATGACCTTTGCGCTCTCTACCCTTCTATCTTTTTGTCGTTGAGTAATAGTTTACCTCACATGTTTCATGTAAGATTTCATTTTCACGTCTTTTTTAATTGGATTTTGGCCTGTCATAGGTGAAACTCCTCCCTCACGTGCCAAAAGTTTTATGGATTTTTGGATATATTCTAATTGATCTCTTTAGCTCTAAGTTGAAATGAGGGTCCATTTTCCTGTTGTGAACTCGTGGACCAGTTTTCCTCTCTATTGTTACCTCTTTTTTAATATACTTATTCACCCTTCTCTTACTCAATCTTGAATTGAATTTGAAGATGTATGTATTCATGTATAACAATATTTTAGATTTCATTGCTTGGTATTATTCTAGTGCTTCTATCCTTCCTTCGTGTTAAGGTGTTAGTATATCACGGACATATTAATGCCCATAGTGGCCTTGAAGAGTAGAGATTTCCAAGCAATTCCGTCTCACTTTCAAAACATTGCACTACAATATACATTTATTATTAGTCTTAAGCCGAACTGAATCTTGATTTCCAAACAAACTTTGGTGACATTTTTAATAACAGATTTAGCAGCGGAAATTTCCAATTTTATTTCACTTTATAGGTTGTGATGGATAAATTACCGTCTAAATTACGCAAAAATGAATCTGACATCTCTTTTTACTAGATTCTTTACCAAAATTAAACAAAAATATCTTTAAATACTAAACAGTAAATTTATTTAATAAAATCGCCATTGCCTTTAACTCCGGCCTCCTCCACACGACTTCGGATTATCCTGCATTTCTTCTGGACGGTTTCCTTGTATATTTAGGTGAATGCGGCCATAATCCTTGCCGCCAGTTCATCTTTGATGTTACAAGGAGCTTTGTTGGTCTCTCGCTCAACTGCGACCCACACATAATAATGAAGGTGGTTGCAATCTGTGGAATAATGTGACCTGATGTAAGGTGTGATGTAGTAGCAGAAATTGTCTGACAGCCATGACCGGGTTCTTCTGCTTGTGTGGTATGGTGCAAGTCATGTTGCCATATATAGTTTCTTCCAACCGGCACCCTCTTGATCCAGGGCAACACTGCCGCCTCAAGTCACTCGATGTAGGCCCACATCTTGAGTCTGAGGCTCTCACCAAAAAAACAAAAAAAAGAAATCGGTAATTCTTTTCTCATCAGAACGCTCAGAGAGGGTTTTTCAAGCAGCCGATTCTTCGTAATGATCATTGGAGTCAGCCATCTCTTTCCGAATCCTCTGCACTCTCCTCAGATTCCAAACACTCTAAAATATTCGTATTGGAGCTTTCGGCCTGAATGCCAAGCAGTAGAGCCGTTTCCAAATATCAGGGGGATTGAATTGCATCATGTTTTTCTTTTTCTCACACGCGATGCCCAACATGCCCTACTATAATGTGTAATCGACAAAATCAAAAACAAAACAACATGCATGCGCCAAAATATATCTATATAATGACGACAATTTACGTATCTTACGCTGTATATAGATGCATCTTTCCATCGTTTATTGCTTTGGTTAGAAATACTAGACGATTCTACTACAAATTACCAAACAACACGACTTCAGAATTAAAAGTAAGTGACGATAGATGAAAAAAGTTTTTCAGGGGGACCATTTCTATTAGAGTTTGTCCAAAAAAGGGGAAAAAAAAGTTCGTTTCAACAGCCAAATAAAGTTAAATCGAATAAATGAAGAAGGACACCGACGAAGTCAAAGAAAGATGGAAGGAAGTGCAGATAGGAAGAGGTCGGTAAAAATAACAAAGAAAGAAATACGTTTATTTACGACCCTAGCGAGAAGGAAATAAATGATCTCAGAGTGTTGGGATTCAAGAGCGTAAAGCCTGGGATAAAAAAATAAAAAATAAAAAAAAAATAAAAAAAATTGGAGGAAACCATTCGCGAGGAAACTAAAATAAAATGGACTAAACAGAAAAAACAGCAAAAAGCGATGGCGATCAAAGATTTGAAACAAAAATTTATCAGTAAAGCCATCCAAAATAAATAAACAAAAGGTGTAATATGGAAGGATACCGAAAAAGAAATGATGAAAAGCGAAGCAAGTCTGAAAAGCATTGTAAATATATAGAAATCACGTAAACATGAAAGGGGAAACAAAAGAAACCAGTTATGAAAATGGCGAGAGTTGATAAGCAGGTATAGCTGGGTGGATCAAAGGGAAAAACGTGTGCATTTTGTTGATTTATAATCAGAAAAAATGATTATGACAAGGTGAACAAAAGTAAAAGGAGAAGAAATGTTGAAATCAAAGAAGAAAAAAAAAGAAAAGTCTATTTAAAAAAAAAATGACAGATTGTTAAGTTCCATTCAGTATGATGTCTGATTAAGTCTTATTCATTATTATTTTTAATTGATTATAAATGTCATTCATTATTATGTATGTTGATTAGTTTCAATTTATTATTAGGTGTAATTGATTAATGAGATTTATTCACTTTTATTTTTAATTGGTTATAATTTTTAATTGGTTATAATTTTTAATTGGTTATTAAAGTTGGATCATTATTATGCTTAATGATTATTAGTTTTAATCGATTATTAAGTTTCATATATTAAAATGAATAATTGATTATTAAGTTACATTCATTATTATGTTTCATAGATTGTCATTTTAAATGACTCTTGTTATTCTTTATTTTATTTAAATTTATTTTATTTAAATAATTATTGCTTTTAATTGCTTACTAAATTCCATTACTCATGATGAATTTATTTTTATACCTGATTATATTTCATTTATTATTATTTTCAGTTCATCATTAATTTTCGTTAATATGCTTAATTAATTAATATTTTAATTAATTATTTATTATTTTAATATTTTAATACATTGTTTATTATTTTAATTGATTAGAAAGTTATATTCCTTATTATATTTAATATTTTCTTAAGGCCCATTCATCAGGTTTCGCTGATATGTTAATATTAATAATACCACATGTTTACAATATTTGCAAAAATAGACAAAAGGATACAAAAGGAAAATTAAGAACGAATAAATTGGTGCGAGTTACAAATACTATATAAGCAACATGGCAGATTCGTAAATTCATTAGGCTATGTTTATCTAAAAAAAAATCTAGTATATATTTGTTCGGTTTTGTTGGAATTATGTGAGGATATCGGTACAAAAATTGAAATCGAAAAGACGACATCAAATTCCAAGCTAGACTATTGCATTCTATGCTGCACTTATGCATTTAGAAACATCTCTTTCCCCTCCATTTGTGATTTTAAGGGCAGGGTAGACGATTCCAAGAATGCGTAAATCTATCACAACAAGTGAAAAGAACTTATCTAAACTCAGCATAAAATTTGTCATAACTACGCCTAAAACAATAAAATATTAAATTGATACAACCACCACCTCCCACCTCCAATAAACAAGCAGCTAAACCTTGAAGGATTAATTTACACTATTATTGTAATAATTGCCACAAAAAATACATCGGGGAAACCACAAGAAAATTAAATAAAATATTGCATGAACACAAGAGGTATCTTTTACGAAACAACATATTAAACGGATTAGTTGCTCATGGTAACGAGACTGACCACGTTTTTGATTTAAATAATGCTACTAATAATGCTATTAAGATAGAAAACAATTTATTAGTCTAAAATTAAGGCAAATTGTTTTAAAGGCTAGATCATCCACAGTAAATTAGCGTCCAGGTTCTTACGTTTTACCTTTCTTGGTAGATCTCCCGTTATCACAGTGTGGGATAATTAATAACAAAAGGGGTGCAAAGAATAAGACATACACTAAAGGAAATCGGCTAGATTATATAACCAAAACACGTCACACGAAAAAGTTTTCCAACTTTGTCATGTGTCTATCTCCTGAAATTGTTCTTGATATATAAAAAAATATATATATCGTTAACACCCCCCCATTTATATATATATATATATATATATATATATATATATATATATATATATATATATATATATATATATATATATATATAATTTACATACAAAGAAATAATCACACAGAATCAATCAGAAATATTAATGCGATTATTGGTGACCTCCATCAATTTTATAGACGAGGATCACTTCACTCTATGGATTAACAGTATTTTAATGCATACATTATACTACTAGCGATGGATGTCGCC
Organism: Acanthosepion lycidas; assembly: GCA_963932145.1. Lineage (NCBI taxonomy): Eukaryota > Metazoa > Mollusca > Cephalopoda > Sepiida > Sepiidae > Acanthosepion > Acanthosepion lycidas. Next base: position 96,375,935 of record OZ010595.1, read on the forward strand.
AATAATCGCATTAATATTTCTGATTGATTATATATATATATATATATATATATATATATATATATATATATATATATATATATGTATAAAATGGCGAACGGGTGGAGTAACGTACGGTGGTTGTTCGAATTGAGGAATCGAAGAGTAGCGAGATCATTACATTCATATATATATATATATATATATATATATATATATATATATATATATATATATATAAATATATATATATATATATATATATATATATATTGAACAATAAAAAAATTAAAAATTAAAAAAATTAAAATCTTTAGACACACTGGGTTGTAGATTAAGATTCTTTCGTTTTTTTATTATTATTTCATTTAGATTCCTCGACTAGTTTCGACCAAAATGGCCATCATCGGGAGGAGTAAACACATTGAAAATCTGGAGCATCAATTCACAACACGTGGCTATAAACAACACCTAATCAGGGAACAAATAAATAAAGCAATTTCCATACCTAAAAAAGACACCCTAATGTACAAGATTAAAAATAAATCTAGCCGCATCCCTCTAGTAACTACTTTCAATCCCACTCTGCCTCCACTATCCCAAATAAGCAAACGTCGCTGGGAAATACTACATCACAGACCAGACCTAAAAAAACTGTTTAAGGAACCCGGCTTTCTTGCATATCGTAGACCTAAGAACCTAAAAGAAATCATACGTAGTAACCACATTTCAGGGGACAAGGTAATCCGTAATAAACTAAGAACAAAAACAACAGGATTTCCCAACCATGTAACAATAAAAGAAGTTTATGTTGCAACCATATTAAAAACACGAATTCATTCACTACCTCAATCACTAAATCTACTTTCAAAATCTACCACGATTCTAACTGTGGAAGTCATAACATAATTTACCTACTAGAATGCACACTATGCCAGAAACAATATGTAGGAAAATCTGAATGGCCCTTTCACTACAGAATTAATAATTATGGTAATCGAATTAAGTCGACTCCCGATGAAAAATTATTACCTGTAGAACAACATTTCCGCCTGGAAAAACATGATTTCAAAACCCATGCCAAATTCACTATAATTGAGAGAATAGAAAAGTTCAGAGCAGATAACATTAGAAAGATTTTAGAGTCGCATGAAAATAAGTGGATACAACGTCTAAAAACAAAATAAAAAATATCCAGCCAGGCTAAACCAATTGTTTGAATAAAAACGGACCACTTTAAGGTTCCATGCAATACGTTATTTCACCACAACCCCCTTTGATAATTAGGGACCTAAAAACAGCCATAATTAATGAACAAATATCAAACGAATAGATGTCAAATTAACAATCAACAAGAAAAAGTTTAGGAATATAAAAAAGATTACTAAATATAAAATGGATTATTTTCTCTATGAGTTTTTCCAATCGACTATTTCATAGAAAATACCCCAAACTCCAACAAACTTCAAATTAAATTCTTCGTAGATTGTTTAGACATTTAGATTTATATCAAACTGTAACCCCCAAATATGCCCTTTAAATTAATGCGAAATAACAGCGTCTAAGAATTTGAGTGAAACCTGCCCTCAAGGAATTGATTTATTATTGTTGTTTGTTGTAGCTTCTTTCTTTAATGTCGGTCTTGTCCCTCACCCCTTACCCATCTATATCTAGAGATAACACGCGTTAAGTTTAAGTGACGTCTAACCTAAACAGAGTGGGGTAAAGGATAAGTAATTGAAATGGTACATCTAACTCATTCATGTCTTCTCTCCCACCTCACTTCCTCACTTCGTTGATTTTAAATATGCTTGGTGCGGGCCGTTAAAAATGTGTAAATTTCTTTTCATTTTTCATTTCAACTTTTGGAAGTAAAGTCTGATGATCCAGAGCCCTTTTAAGGGGGTTGTGGTGAAATAACTTATTACATGGAACTTTAAAGTAGTCTGTTTTTATTCAAACATATCTGTTCTGAATTTACATTGAGCTCTCTGGATATCATCCCCGTTGGGTTTACCCATGCGGATTACCTAGTTTTGTATAAACTATATATATATATATATATATATATATATATATATATATATATATATATATATATATATATATATATATATATATATATATAACTAGGTCTATAAGTTAACTAGGTCTGCTCTATTTACTGTATTGGGCACTTTATTTAGTTATTTTGCTTACTCGTATAGTTTTTTTTTACCTTTGGGCCTTGAACTCGTATGCTAGACGATTATTTTTGGCTTGGTTCTTTCTATTTTATACCTTTTTCCCCTTTGGTATTGATTGGTTTGATTATTTGCAAATCAAAACACAGAAGATTTCCGAACGAGTATAATTTTTTATACTTACATGACTACTACTACCACTAATATATATATATATATATATATATATATATATATATATATATATATATATATATATATATATTAACAGCAACAAAGGATCTTAGTTGTTATTATTACAAATCTTTCACGTTTTGTTTTACAATTTCTATATACATGTCGTAATGTTGATTTTTAAGTAAATGTCTGTTTCTCTCTTTTTGTCTGTTTTTTTTTATTCTTTAAGAGGCTTTGTTCTTAATTTTTCTTTACTCGTCCTTAGTTTATCTTGAGTATATACTGACATATGTATATATAAACAGAGAGAAAGCAGAACGAATGAGAAAGAGAGGAGGAGATAGAGAGGAGGTATAAATAGATAGATATGACTATTGATATGCCAAGAGTATGACACTGTGAGACATACATAAAATCGCTCACTAGAATTCTCTCTCTCTCTCTCTTTCCCTCACACAAGCACACACGCGCGTGCGCATATAAACACATACAGATGCCATAAAATATGACCACAGGTTATCTACCTGACCATTGAAAACAAACAGCATGATGCTGGTTCATCTGTTCATTAGTTTTATATATTTACTCTTTCCATAGAATCACATCTAACTTTACTCTCGCTCTCTCTCTCTCTCTCTCACACACACACACATATGTATGAATGTACATATGTGAGTCTCATTATTTTCAGTTTGTCTTATGAGAAAAATGCTGTTCGTGTGAAAATGGATGTTTGACGGAACTGCTCCAGAACACGAGTTGTTTAAACAACGCAGCATGTCGTGCTATCTTGTAAACAACACATTCAAAATGATGAGGATATATCTTTTAGAAAGAAAATTTGCACGGATAAGAATGTGAGAATACATAAGATTGGTAACCCTATCTGGAAGTTATAGAACTGGAAGTTATAGAACTGGAAGCATAAGGAATTATTATTAAAAAGATTAACGATAAGAAAAAGAAGAAAAGAGATTTGTGGGCATTAAACAAACATAGACAAGGCAGAAAATAAGATAATAAATGAACTGATCGAAGTGGTAAGAATGAGCAAAAAGAAGTGATATATGAAAGTGAAGGATAAATACGATAAAAGTTTAACTGATGGGAAATGGAGTTTAGAAAGAAAGGATTGAATTAACACTGACTAGAATAACCGCTAAAAGCCAAGCAAATAAACAAATTGAATCAATTACAATCATTGAAAATATAAAGAGGAAGCAAAACTGGTCGTCGGAAAGCTGCTTTTGAAGCTTTGGCTTTCGATCTTGTTTTCCTTTTTCTGAAGAAATGCACATCTCCCGCCGGCTTCATTCGTAGTCGGTGCATTCTTGTGAACGTTTGTGTTTTGAGCGGGGTTGTTAGCTTTGACCCTGGCGCCTCGCAACTCAGAAAAATCGACGATCAATCTATCGAAGGGTAGGCATTGCGCTGACCTTACTTTGCAAGCCTCTTCTGTATTGATCTCTTAGATCGAAAGGCAACTGACACGAACGATCAAGGCTACAATAAATCATGTTTGGAAACGGGCCACCCTTGCTTGTTTGTGCAGTAAGTAGAAAATAGGGTGAGTGTCAGAGTGGTGTTGCTAAAATGAGACACACAAAAATGCAGAAGTGACAAAAAAAAACAAAACTAAGCGAGAAAGGGGATGGTAAATATTAATTTTCACAAAAGAAAAACAAAAATATAGCAGGCACAAACATATATATATATATATATATATAAAAAACATAAGAGGAAGCCGGGAAAAAGAGTTAAACTTGACAACTGCTGATAATTACATGAAGTTAGAGCTTATAAAACGGAGAGATTCTATCTATCTATCTATCTATCTATCTATATATATATATATATATATATATATATATATATATAGAGAGAGAGAGAGAGAGAGATAGATAGATAGATAGATAGATAGATAGATAGATAGATAGATAGATAGATAGATAGATAGATAGATTATCAGCGAATACAACACACGGATAATGTTACGTATATTAATGTACAGGAATTATATAGATTTTTAACATAATCCAGAAAACGATAAAATTATATTTATATGATTATCCATTGTATGTGTGTATGTGTTTGTGTGTGTGTGCGGTTTTGTTAAATAAATGTCTCTTAGTCGAGGAAAGACGTGTCCTCAACTGAAGCCCAAGAAGTTTCCCCAGGCCTTATACAATGCCACAGGGTGGGAATTAATTAAGCTTACAAGGAAATAAAGGAAAAAAGAAAAAAAAGAGAATCTAGGAAATTGGCAGGAATCAGAAAATATGCAATCTTCGAGGTGAGATCTCTATTTATGTACAATATCACATCAGAATGTTGGCGGTTATGGCTCTCTCTTGTGTTCTCAGCAATACTTTTTCCTTTATCGACTTACTTCCTCTTTGTGGCAATTTTTTCCTCCCTTTGTTTTCACAAAGGGTCAGCGCTCATTAAAAAAAAAAAAAAACTCTCTTACATTGGCTGGGCTCTATATGTGTTAAAATTTCCAAGTATTCTTTCCTCTGTGTAAACCCAAGATATCGGGGTCAGATCCCTTGTGGTTTTTATTCTACTTACACCGTACAAAATTGGCTGTGTAAGAAAGGTTTTGACTGTACTTATTTTAACTGAAACAAAACAAATTATTCCAAATATTTCATTTGAAATTAGAGAATATAAAAGAATGGTGACAGAAATTCGTTGGCTTTTGATATCAGAAATAAAATGAGAATATATTGATTCTTCCACCATTATACAATAGCATTATACAAATAAATAAAAACTCATTACAATAAAAATATATATATCAGGCTCGATATTCTTTTTATTAATTCACCTGTTTAAAGTTTCTCATTTCCATCCTAGCTTCTTTAATATTAGTGACATCAGTTTCAACGCAAATTTCACCATTAATTTTTTTGTCTCATACTAATTCATTTCGTAAATATAGAAAATTGGTCACAGAATAGATAAAAAAAAAAAAAAAAATCTTTGCGTCATTTTCTCAGTAACAGCAGCAAACTGTCTCCAAAAGAGTATAAAAGTAGTCATGGCTGGTAGGGAATAGTGATTAATTAGTAAATATCAAATAAATGACATCGCTAAAAAATAAGCTGGCAAATAATAGATGATCATTATGGTGAATCAAAGATAGATAGATAGATAGATAGATAGATAGAAAGAAAGAAAGAAAGAAAGAAAGAAAGAAAGAAAGAAAGAAAGAAAGATCCTACATATATGTCAGGGGTGGACAAACCATGGTTCGTCAGTTAATTTCGGCTTTAGTAACTTCATATAAAGCTAATAGAATATATTGCCAAAGTATCTTTTCTCATGAATTTGATATAAAGTTAAAAAAACAAAAAAGTATAGAACTGTACTAAGCTTAATTTAGTTGGTACAAGGCCAACAGCAAGGGGAATAAATCTTAGAAAAAATTACTCCAACTGATGCACTCAAATAAAATGATTATGTAATATTATTAAATAATAGGACGTCTTATTATTTTTACCAGTCATATTTGATGTAACCGAAATCAATTTCTTTGTTTATATAGTTCCTTACCATATTAAATACGCACCTATGAAGATAACCTTAATCCGGCAGCAAGGCCTCTGATGGGGAGATTATAGGTTTTGACAATCTTGGAAGCAGAACTTAATTGCTACTGTCCCAATGTCCACTCTTTACCCGAAGTGCTACCACTTGTTAAGTTCCCAGCTATATGCAAATAATAAAATCCAAACAGAAGTCAATGGTATATCTTTATAAGAAAATGACCAACAATATATAGAAAAATGGCAATCAATGCCACAATAAAAATATATAAAAATACATTTTTATAGTATAATTACCAAGAGTAAATTTTATAATCTACAAAATATATATCTAAAAACACATTTATTATGACAGTATGAAATCACGAATAAAATATGCGTAGTTGAAAACATAAAATTACACACAATATATTCAGATCGCGGCATTAAATAACCCGTAGAGTTGTTGATATGCCACAAAACAGCATAAAAAAAAACAACATTACATTAATCCATATGATATCCTCAATTTCTTAAGCAAATCAAGATGTATCCCAAAATATAAATTCAACAAAAGTGAGCAATGAATTATTTTGATTCCCATAAACGTAACTTTGCAATCCTATCAGTAATCTGTTCTCATTTCGAAGCCAAAATGTTCAAACGAGTTAAATTCCTTAGCTCAACCAGTTCAGTCATTTACAAATAGGACGTGCAATGCCAGGTACACAGTGCCGAATTGTTCCAATACCCTTCGTATTACATTATTAAAAACAATGTACTAGTCAGGCAGCTACTAACCGCCATTTTGTGATACAATTTCGCGTGAAAATGGTTTTCTTTGAGCGCAAGGTCAACATTTGTACATTCTACATATCCTCATAAACGGCAATTTTCTTACCACCACGTAACAATCTCATTCTGTAACTATTTCAGATTGAGATTACAACAATAAAAATAAAACATGCATGATATATTGTAATGGTAATTGTAATAACAGACTTTTCCTTTTAGGGAAACATTTGGCATTCATTGACCAGGCAGCCAGTGCTACGTGGGGGTCTGCTTTTCTTCAATGCCTGGCCATCGCGCTGGGTCAAAGTGTAGTATCTTTTCTCTTTATCTCTAATGATAAAGGGTAATATTAGCGGTTTCACTATAAGGAAAAATTCAGTATTCATTGACCTAGCAGCAAGTGTTAGTTGGGTTCTGCTTTTTTTTATTCCCTAGACATCGTGCTTAGATCAATGTGTAGTATCTGTTCTCCACATCTCTAAGGGAAATGATAATATTATCCCTCTCCTTATAAGAAATCATGTCGCATTTATTGACAGAGTATTTAGTACTGCTTTGAACAATTTATCTCTTAAAACAAGGTTTCAATAAATTCGGTTTCTCAAGTCCAGTATCTGTTAATATTCTTTCCAGCATTGACGTTGGCTTCCTTCCTTGTCTTTCCTTTCTGGATTAGTGTGGAAGATCATCTTTTTGGTTACATCATTGCTTTCTCATTGAGTTACATGTGCTATCCATTTTAGTTGTTGCTGCTGTTGAAAGTTTTCAAGTTTTGCTGTTTCTGTTATCTGTTTGTTTGTGATACTGTGACGCCAGTACAGGAGTTTCATGGTAGTATTCTCCTCAATTAGGCTTATTCGCTTCAATCGCTCGAAGCCATTTTTAGCTATCGATCTGAGAATATATGAATCTTTATTACTGCGTACATATGTTTCTTTAACAACGAAATATATAAAAATAAGCACTTGTAAATTGTTTGATTTGCTGCTCGTAAACATTTGAATTAAATCATATATAACGCTTATATTAATTGTGTTTGGAATCTCTTGCTACATATAAACAGTTACTGGAAAGAGAATAGCAAGAGCTTTGGCGTATTTTGGAGGAATTGTAGAATAATACACAAGCTATAGTTGCAGCAAACTGACTCCATACGAATAGAAAAGGTATTCTGTAAATATACAAAAGAAGAAAGGTGAGAGGATTCTTAGAGAATAAGAAGTTATACCATAATTCATTATTTAGAAAGGGAACTACAAGAACGCTAAGAGAAGGTCGTGACGGAAAGCGAGAAGAAAGGACTAAATATCAATTACAAGATGTCAGAATTTATGGTTGTTAGCGAAAAGATGAGTCCATAATTCAGATTAAATTTAGAGAAATATCAAAATCAATCAAGTACAACAATTTAAATATCTGGGAAGGTATTTAACTGGACGGAAAGAGCAACACTGAAGTCCGTATTGGGGTAGCGAAATCTGTCCTCCAAATCTAAGCAAATTATTAAGAAACAGAAGAATTTCGTTAGAGAGAAAGAAAAAGGAACTGAATTATTACATTATGTAAGTGCTCCTATATGGACAAATATCCGCACAGACGAAGAAGGGACTTGAAGCCAGAGAAATATGGTTTTTCAGAAGATTGGTGAGAATTCCATGGACTGTACATGCGGACATATACTAAAATTTAGAGAAAATAGAATGGGAAAAAAAAAACAAAAAAACACTTATATTTAGCACCAAAAAGATATAGTAGAAATTTTTAGGGCACATAACGAAGAAATAGGGTTTGGAAATACTGATACACACTGAACATAATGAAAGCCTAAAGAACAGATCAAAATTGCCTATAACCTACTTAACGAGCTTGTGTTAATGGTTAGCAGAACAAGCTTTAGCTGAGTTAGCAAAAAAAACAGCATTTACTGAAAGATATAGAGGGGCTTCATTGTCAACGTACTCGCTAACATTTCGTTTGAAAAACTCTCATGTTTCTCAGTGGCATATTGAACGAAAATAATTTTAAGATTAACTACATAATTATTTTAAGTTACAACAATTTTAGCACAAGGCCAAAGGGGATGCAAGCTGAGGCTGATTGTCAATGACTATCCTAAACTTAGATAATCATTCATTACAATTTACACATTCATTACAATTTACACATTACAATTTACTCATTCACCACAAGAACGCATCTCTATTCACTCAATCCTACATTTACCAAAATACCACAGACACACAAGGGAACGTATTAAAACCCCATGATGTAAAATTTCTGGATATTTATAATTTTTATGTTTTATTTTTCTAATTTTTACATGCAATGAAGGGAGCAGGGTTTATACTATGAACGAAATAAAAAAAAGAAAATAACAAAATATGTTAGTAGACACCGTCCACACCATAAAAAATAAGAGTGACCGCAGTATCTTGCCAATAAGCAAAATCAGGTTGCTCACTCACTAAAGAAGGAAGGGAAAATAAATTGTGGAGCGGGGAAATCAAAAGCCAAAAGAGTTAAGACAAAAAAAGGGATAAATGTAAACTGGTGGATCTTAAGATTAACTGATTGTATACAGAACAGTTTCGTTGTATCATTTGAAACGTAGTGATAATCATATCAGAAATAGAGATAATATTGTGACTAATGAAGTGAACCATAAAATAATTACATCGAGCAATATAACAAATAAATATGTCAAATAAGTCGCCGTTCGCTCTTATACTGTCGGGACCTTAATTTCATTCTGCTCCAGTTACATACGGAATACATTTTAAAAAAATAACAAGGTCATAAAACATTTTCTGACCAATCAGAAAATACCTGCTCAGTTTTACAGAAGTTTATCAGCCAATGACCAACTATAAAGACAACGGCAATTTCATCAACAATGGCAGATTCGACCAGGTAAGTATTAGTGAATGACCCCATCGCAGGACAGCCTTTAAAAAGTAATTAGTAGTGACAAAAAGGAGCGACTAAAAGCAGTGACGAAGCGATTCCTTCAACAGGTCTACCGTCAGCCATTGATAAAACCATCGGTAGCAAAGATATTAACTCCTGACTACTTTATTTTCGTTTTATGTGCCGTGTCCCTTAAGAACGTAGGCGATCATGGCTCTCCACTTCCCCATCCCTTGTAGTTTTCAATGTTTCGCCCTCTGCCACATCCCTCAGACCACGTTCTCTCACCCACTTGCTTAAGCCCGCCAAGTATGTTATGCGATGCTTTCCCTTGTCTCTTTTTACTTCTAATCTATCTTTTTTTCTTGTATTCCAGGCCCTCATTGTTTCATTACGTCTCCCAGAAATTTCAACTGCCTCGTCCTGATGTTAAACATAAGCTTCCTCCTTGTTTGCATCCCTTTCTAAAACCTCTTTGTCTTTCACGCGCTCAATCCAGGATATCCTTAGACTCCTTCTGTAGAACCATATCTCCGTTGCCAGGAGTCTCTTCATCTTTGAGGAGAGCGTCACACATTATGAGATTATTTACCGAACATTTTCTCCTACGACTCAAACTCAACGAAAAAATTCGTGTTGATTTCTCCCACGTATCTTTCTCGACTACAAACTTTGTTTAATCCCGAATGAACTCCCAGTCTCTCACGATTGACATATAATATCCCAGAACAATTAAAGGATCGAATCTTACAGATATGGTAAAATAAAACCTTTGTTCTTTTTTCGCCTCCACTTTTTTATTGTTAACGGTCAAGCCGCAGTTACAGTTCTAAAAATCAAAAGAAAGTGAAAACAGGCTAAATATATAGAGAAAGATGGTAAAGTTGAGCTAGTAAACATTCTTTTCAAGATATCGAGAGGCTGCCGTACTGAAATAGGTGCACAAATCTATGGGCGAGTTGGAAATCTAAAATAAAAAAAAAATCTTTCTTTTTGACGCGTATTTGTAGTGTGAAGAAAACTGGCAGATAGGAATATTATTTTTAGTAATGGCGGCGAGAAATAAAGCTTTATAAAATGAATTAAAACAGTGAAAGGGAGTAGAAAGTTAAAATGGTTGTAAAGAGGTGTGTAAAGATAAAGGCCGAGAAAGAAATTAAGAAATAAAAGAAAGTAGAATACAAAAGAAGAAAGAAAGAAAATAAAAGGAGAAGGAGGAGGTTTGGTTTAATTTGGTTTCATTTGTTTTATGGCATATCAACTTCAGTGGGTTATTTAATGCCGACACGATTTTTATTGCTACTGTAATGACAAAAGCACGCAGGTGTAAGCTTTAAGAAAGCTTTATTCAACTGAGAATACAAGGTCCGAGTGTAATGTCCCTTTATAATCCCAGTAAACTGAAATCGCTCACACAAAGAGGCGAGTAACAAAAAAGGGAGACCTCTCTTAATTATTCATTCATAACATCTGATAATTTTTTTTTCCAAAAATGTATTAATGGCATTAAAACCTATTTTTATACTTACATAGTGTTTTGACCCCAGTTTGGCGGTTAGATATTTGCCCATAGCTAAGACTCTAACAGGTGCTACCACCCCGGGTCTGGTGGATCTGGGAATATCAGCAATTAAGAGGTGGTTCCATGCTCTTCAAAAACTCCTGATCAGAGGCGTTGCTGCTGGACGTAGTTTATCGTCTTACCTATAAAAGAGAAAGAATGAGAGAGCGTGAGATAAGAAAAAGGTAAGTAAAATGAAGAAGGATACCGAAAACGATGAGATGAGATGAGCAAGGAAAGTGAAGGTAAGTAAAACGATAAGAATGAAAGAAAGACGGTGAAACCGAGCAAAGACAGGAGCGTAATGAAAAGAAAGTAACAAAGGAACAAAGAAAAAGTTAAGAAATCGATAAAGATTAGTAGGACAGAAAGAAGAAACAATAGAAAAGAAAGAGAAAAAGAAGAAAGAATTAACCAAGAGAGAGAAATAAAAAAATAGAAAACAAAGAGAAAGAAAAACAAGATTGAATGTGTAAAGAAAAAGAAATGTTGAGATAGATGGAGAAACGAAGGAAGAATAAGGAAAAGAAAGAAAGAAGATAAAAGAAAGAAATTAATGAAAGGCAAAGAAACGGAAGCTAAACAAGCAAAAACGGTAAGAACGTAAAAATAAGAACCAAAAGTATAATATGGAATCAAAAATAAAGAGAAAGGTCAAATGAGTAAACGAAAGGTTTCTTCCCATGGCGTAGCATAACAGAGTGAGGTCATAGGAGGATGAGAATAAAGAGCATTTAAAGTTGGCGTATTCTTACGCATTTCCGGTGGGCAGGCTTTATAACCTCACAAGTGTGTAGTCGCTTGAACCTGTTTTCTGATCTTCGAATCGAAACAAATTTTTCTATCCTTAATTGTGGGAAATCCGTTTAATTTGACAATCGGAAAGAACCATAGAATACAAACTCCCACATTTCTACAGTGACGGCTGGGTCATGACAGAAGATATGTTAATATGGCAATGTTAGGAAGTTAAGGAAAATCTGCTTATTATTTGGCGACAGGGAGCCGCGTAGAGTCAGAAAAAAAATCTTAGGTTCTCACTGAAGATATTAAATATTCAACATCTTTGTGTGAATTAGATTGTTCTAGATATCTCGAAGTAACCTTTTGCTGACAGATTTCTGGCATTTTATTTACGATTCTACAGAGATTTCAAACACATTGTTACATTTATTTCAAGAAGAAATACGAATTTACCATTATTCGAAGAATTTAATTACGATATATTAACGTTTCACAAGCTGATTTTGGCTTTACTTGGATTTTTTCGGTCTTTAAGATTACTATGTATAATTGTAGACAAAAAGTGTATGGCATATTTTTTTATTGAATGTTGGTAGGCGTTTCAAGATTCTATTAACTTTCTTAGTTATAAATTTACATTAATTGAATTTTTAAATAATATGACAACACTATTTTATGCTATCCTCTTTTTTTTCGTTTTCTCTTTATAAGAATTTTGAATTATTGCCAATTAAAATTCTGTATTTTACTTTGACATTTTGACTAAAAAATGAATCAGTCTATATTTAAGTCCCACCTAAACATGTACAAACATTCAATAAAATTATATCAAGTTTTCCTCTATAATGCTGACGCATCGATCGGCTGATGTAATAATTTCTACTTCAAATAATCAAGTATATTTTTACCATTTGCCTAAGACTGAAATGTTTATCTTATGTTTTGTGCTTTTTTACAAAGATTCTCACTTTGTGTCCTGGTTTCACTCAAGGTAGAGTGTTACAGCGTAAGAGGCGTGGTTTATGCGGATATCTCGGGGAAAGACAACGGTTAACTCTAGACGTGAACAGGTTAAGATTGTAGTTATCAGGGAAGCATCTTCTTAGGGGTCGGTGCAGAGCAGCTGTACGTGTAAAGAAGTTGCTCGGGTGGAAACTACATCTTACCAATGGAATATAAAGGGAATTAAAAATGGTCCTTTACAATGTGTAGGTCATGGCTGATCTTACCCGGGAACGTGGGAATTGAAGGAATTAAGAAAAAAATATCGTCTGAACATTTTCCATTTTCGCTATGATAGTGCATCGAGAGGCTTCTGACGTTTCGTCTGTGAGAAAGAGGTTGAAAGGTGGAAAATATGTTGTCACTTACAAAATGCTGAGACGCCTTTGGACTCTATTAAGATTGGAGATTGAAGACTTGGTAGTTGGTGCCCATATATCTCAGGTACTTACAGTAGTGGTAGAGAGAACGGGCATTTTTTCAGCCCCTTTAACGATGCATCGTATATACAAGTTCAATTTGAGTTCTGTGGTGAGTTTAAAGCCTAATAGTCGCTCAATAAACGTAATACAATCTATCGAGTTGATAAATAAAAATACATCACTTCTTTAATTTAGGCTTTACTTATCTATTGAACACTGTTTTTATTTAAATTTAAAAAATAATAAAATAAAAAACAAAAATACTAAAGAACTTTAACGGTTCTTTTCTATTTTTCTATATATTTGCACATAGATAGATAGATAGATAGATAGATAGATAAACCTAGTGAGCCAAACAAACCTACCCAGGTTTTACCTAAGCTTAGGTGAAACCTGGGTAGGATTGTCTGGCTCACTAGGTTTATCTAGGTCTGCTCTACGGTTGTATTGAGCTCTTTTAGTTAGTTGTTTACTCGTGTCGGGGATTTTTTCTTTGGGATTTAAACCTGTATCTGTGCGATTTTTTTTCGACAGACTTTCATGGTTCTAGCTCTTTCTTTTTTAAAAACCTTTTTTCCTTCGTGATTGATTTGATTATTGGCAAATCAAAAATTCGAAGGTTTTTCGAAACTAGTATAGTTACTGACCCAACACGGAAACCTACATCAACAGCTTTGAGGAGTAAGTGGTGCCATCCTTTGTAAAGAGGGTAACTGCTGGAAGACATTATGTCTGGTAATAGGACGCTGCACCATGTCACGCAAGCAGGAGGACCCAGTCATGACTGTCAGACGATTTCTGCGAACACATCACCCCCTTACATCTGGCCATACTAAGTTCACAAACTGAAACAAGCTTGATTAATATGTCTGGGGTGCAGTTGAGAAAGAGACCTACAAAATTCCTTGTAACACCAAAGATAAACTGAAGGCAATGCTTATGTTAGCATTGACCAACTTAGGCAAGGAGACCCTCCAGAAGAGATGCACAATGTTTGGAAGTTGAATAAATTTACTTTTTAGTATTTCAAAATATTTTTGGGTAATCTTGGTAAATATATCTTAAAATGAAATCCCAGTATTATTTTCATTTTTGCTAAATTTACACGACAATTTATCCATTGTACCTCGTATATTAAAAAAAATCACATATTATTCCCTTAAAATGGTTAGCTTTTTTTTTGTCAACACCTCATCAAATGAATCGTTGGCAAATAATATAATGTAACAATATAATAGATAAACAGGCGGGAAAGGAGGAACTCCGATGAAACTTCAATGTAATATCAAAAAAGGGGAGAAAAAAATAAAAGAAGAGGCAAATTAAAACAAAAATAAATAAATAGTTCCAGTGACTTTAAAAGAAAAAAATACAGGCACACAGACCATCCAGTAAAGAAAGAGAACGAATAAATTTTTCTCTCTGTCGGCACAAAGAAAGTTGGTGCAATTTAATGTATGCTGCACCTTTACTAAACATGATTGGCCCCAAAATAGAAAACTGTGAAACCGTGTATTTATTCGGACAATCTGGATTACCTATAAAATGTTAAAAATCATTGAATCCTGCGTCGTCTACGTCAGAAATGTATATACCTTGTCTGATATTGCTAGGCACATATGTTGATTTTATAAGATTTTTTGTTAAAAAAAAAAATCAGCTAAGCAATTATAATTTAATTATGGAATAATGTAATTCTTTTGAATTCATTATAAAGTTTGAATTTTCGTATTTAGATTTCAGTATTAGATAATCCATACGGCTTGATATGACACAAAACAAAACAAATAAATAGCATATAGAACTTACAGTGGATATTCTACAAACTATATATCTATAAAACAAACGTTTACACTGAAATACAAGTAATATGTATTTGGATCCATATAACTGCCTTCAAAATATTTAGATTTCGGCATTAAATAAACCAGAGAGTTTCTAATATTTTGCTAAACAAAAAGAACCAAACCAAACCAATTTTATTTTCTTAGTAATGTCCGATATGTTTCTGCTTTCTGCTATACGTAAGATTTTATATAACCTAACGCTTGTTTAATATAATTTATAACTCAAAGTAAATTTTCATGAATCAGATCAAATTACTTAAAGGAAAATATGTCCATTTTTATTTTCTTGCATAGCTATTTTTCGACTGTGTGAGTCAGCTATTGAATAAAAAGCAGATATGCTTGCCAATTCATTTTCAGTCATAAAGGGAACAGAATTTTGGGTAGCACCGGTCAGCTGGATTAACCCTGAATAATTCGGGTCTAAAGCCATTTTGATCCAAGTGAAATTATTTTTCACAATATTCGCCTCTCCCTGAAATTACAGTCATTGGCATATGAGTCACACATTGGATTATTTTCTTTTCTTCCCTTTCATGGGATTTCAGTGTTCGTGAAGGCGACATATAAAAAGAGGAAGGCGGCAGAAAAGACAAAATAATTTCAGAAAGCAAAAAGAAAATTGATAAGTAAATAAATAAGCAAATATACACAAACTATATATGATTATGGAGAAATATTCGAAGAGCAATTTATTTCGAGTAATGTAATCCTTACTATTTGCTCTTTCGAAAGTTTATATCAATCGGAAATTTCCCCGAGTAGGTTAAAATCGCCCTAACTACATAATGACGAATAAGCATTTCAAACTCTAGACATATTATCAGCGATGAATTTAGGGCTGTAACTGTATAGTCATACTTTTTTATGACATTGTTAGCCTAAAATCATGAGCTTTAAATGATAGTTCAGCTAAACTTGTGGTCGTGAAAATGCCTTCCCAAATCTTCTAAAATGTGTCGTGTGTGTTTACATACGGGCGTATGTGAACACATTTCTTTGTGTTCGTCTACCTATCCGAGTGAACACACATGCTTAATTCCGGATTTTATAATGCATGTCAATATTTTCGCAGACAAACCTGAATTAACCAAGCTATTTTTGTAAAGATAATTGTAAAATAATTATACACTTTGTCAGTTTATGCTTACAGAGATTTTCCTTTTAGAAAACACTGAAAATATGTTTTTAGTAAAAGTTACTTCATTTTGTTAAATGCAACACATTGCTTTTATTTATAAATTGATTTAAAAGCTACACATTACTGACTTTTATGATTAACATAAATCTTATACACTTGAATAAGTTATCTGATAATTTAACATGTTGAAATAGACTCGTTGATATTCTATAAACTTCACAAGCGATTCAGTCATTGATTTTGCTAACTTTAACATTGATCCTACCTTATGTCTATCATCAGCAATATTTTTTTTATTACTACACTTATATAAGATCTTTTGTTTTCTATATGCATATACATCGCTTTGATTGAAGCACTACTAATATGAGGAGAATTTGGGAGAGTCATCCCGTTAAATTTTATTCTTTGATATATTTTTGCATGATACGTAATAGCCCCTTTTGCAGAAGATGATGGAACAATGTGTTTCATAAATGTGCACTTTAGCTTTAATAGTCTTGATTATGGTCTATTTATAAACATCGTCTAGAGATTATATGCAAGTTATAAATTGGTATAAAGAGTTGCGTCTTTAATGTTAAAAGTCCTATTATGATGTTGTTTAGATTCTACTCAATATTATTAACTTAGATATATGGTGATAGAGAAAACTATTGTTTTTGGTTGGAAACATTTTTATTAAGTTAAGAAAACAGACTAATTTGACTGTCAGTAGTTTATTTAAAACTAATTATTTTGATACTTTTACATTATTATACCTTGTAAAATTAATGTAAAAAAATAATATGAAAAGATTTTAGAACAAATTCGTCAATTTCTTAAAGGAAAAACATTAAAAAAAATATTTTAAAAATAAAAGATATATTAACAAAAATTAATTAATAAAATTTATTGCACAAATGCTTCTTTCTTTTCAATAACACTTAGCGGCCTATTGTCAACATCTGATGTTAGATTTGCAATTTTAGCGGCTGGTAAGATGTTTGCAGCAACTTTAACTGCCTCCCGTTGAATTGCCTTCCATTAGAATAAATATATCTCTTGAGGATGCTCCACAGGTTCTCAACGGGATTCAAGTCACAGCTATTTGAAGGCCAGTCTATAAGAGAATCTTCAACAAATCCCTTTCCTTTCAACCAGGATTTAGTAAACTTTGATGCATGACTTAGTGCGTTGTGTTGCATCATAGATATAGGCTTGGCTAAAGGCTGGTTATCAAGCCATTCAAAGAAATATTGCTCTAATCACAGTAACTTTTGGAATTCATTTTAATACCGTCAG
This sequence comes from Acanthosepion lycidas, assembly GCA_963932145.1. NCBI lineage: Eukaryota > Metazoa > Mollusca > Cephalopoda > Sepiida > Sepiidae > Acanthosepion > Acanthosepion lycidas. Next base: position 96,393,507 of record OZ010595.1, read on the forward strand.
TTTAAATGGAACCACGAGCTCATTATCAATAATCCCAGCCCATATCATGATCCCACCGCCGCCTTGTTGGCGTTTAAAAAATTTTTCTTGAGTTATGCTGCTTGCAAACCCATCCTCGAGCCCATCCATCGGGCCAATCGAGGGTGATCCTTGATTCCTCTGTAAAAAGCACTTTACTGAAATCAGTTTTCATGTATTTTTTGACCACTGCAATCTTATTTCCTTCTGTTTTTTTTTTTTTTTTGTTAAAATGGGTTTCTTTATTTGATTTTTTACATCAGCAAACTTCCTTAATGCTTTACACCTTGTTTCCCTGGAAACCATAGGAGGACCAGCGGCCTCAAATATGAACGTACTTGACGCATTTTGGTTTCTTATTAATTCTCTTTGGATATGTGATAGATCTCGCTTTGTTAAATTCCTGAATTCAGCCTGAGACTTTTTTTCCTTGGTTGAATTCCCATTTTACATATTTTCTTGATTGTTCGATGATCCCTTTTCAAATCCTTAGGAATTTGAAGCGAAGACTTTCCTTTGCTAATTTCTTTGATTATATAGTTCTTTTCATTCATTATTAGTTCTTTTTTACGAGTCATAATACTAAATTCTAGTTCTTGCAAATAATCTCTTGACACTGCAAATTGCTATAATTACTGAAAAAATACTAAATATCAATCTGAAATTGAAAATTGGAACTTAATTGCTTTCATGCTTACTCGCTATACATAATAGTACAAATTATTTCATTGGATAAAACATATCTATCAATTTTACAGAAAATATTTGACAATACCTCTTTTGCATGTAATCTCTAGACGCAGTTTATAATTACACGAATAGCCTGAAAATGTTTTGAGTAATGCAATTTTATTGGGAAATCATTCACTTGCATAATAAAATCTGGTATTTTGTACAGACGCAGATGTGTAAATACATGTTTCGTTAAATAAATCAAATATTAAATATATCTGCATACGTATATCGCTAAATCAAGCATTTTTTCTCACAGAACAAATATTTATTATCAACATAATTGTCTTTCTTGCAAAGGAATTTAGTTCACTGAATACAAAAAGCATAGATGGAACATAACTTTTTAAAATTAGTTCAACCCCCAATCAAGGCAATAAAGCCACTAAGATGCAAGTAGTGTTAGAAAGTATGAAAATATTATTAAGGAGAGAGAATAATGAAAGAACAAGGATTAAGACAGAAAATAATGGTTGGCATTACATTTAAATTTTTGAAGATCAAATTGATTGAGAAGCACGACGCCGGAAGATAGAAGACACTGTTAACATAGAATTTACGGTAATATCAAGCCATTTAACTGTAAAACGATAATATATTACAGAAAATTTAGTTCTACTCTTAAATTCATAAAATATAAGGACTACAGAGGAACGTTAGCCAGAACAATTACCATGAAAGTGTTTATAGATATATAGAACAGGGAATCTATGGAGGTGGGGAATTGCGTGAAAATGTGATGCCATGTCAGGAACAATGTTACTGCAAATTCTTCTTTTGATTTTATCAAGAATCTCTGCATATATATATCACGAGCTCTAGACCATATATGACAGCAATATTAAAAGCATAGGACGAATGGTAGACATAAATATGTAAGACAGATTCTCGAGATAAATTTGTCGAGCACGACACAGTGAACCAACTTTCCTAGGAGCAGACCTAGCATTTGATTTAATATATTTCTATTTCATATCAGCAGAATGTTAGCTAGAGGAGGCGCAACCTGTCACTCTCCTGGAGGTTAGCATCAGCCAGGCTGATAGAAAGCAGAAAGGAGTCTTTCACATGATTGATAGAGAGCAGTTTTGTTTTGGAAGCGTTAAAATCAACAAGCCATTACCGACCCCAGTTAATAGCAGACTGTAGGTCATTTTTCAGATCAGATGTCAATTTGACTTTATCGATCTTATCAGACTTACTATTACGATAGAATTAAATATATCATCGGCATATATAGCGGGTTGAGAAATGATGCCATCTAGAGGGCCGTTGATGAAAATTACGAGCGACGTAGGTCCAAGGATAGATCCCTTGGGAACACCTGCATTACTGCAGAAAGAACTGCAAGAGTAATCGTTCAGGGCATCTTTTATTTAGCGAATTAGATAAGAAAGACTGAATCAGTTCAAAAATACATCCAGAAATAGCATAACCTTTTAACTTGCGAAGAAGGTCGTCCTGACACATCCTGTCAGTTGCCTTCAAAATTGAAGATAAAAATTCAGCTACTGTTGCATCATGTATATATTCCTATAAGGAATATTTGAATTAACATATCTATCTATCTATCTATATATATATATATATATATATATATATATATATATATATATATGTGTGTGTGTGTGTGTGTGTGTGTGTATTTCATTGTAGCATCCATATCTTCATAATATAATTGGTGCAAAACGAACCAGTTAATGCCTTATAATCAGTCTCCTCAATCATCTCTGAAGCAGGCTGTCTCTCCATCCATCCGTCTATATATATATATATATATATATATATATATATATATACATATATATATATATATATATATATATATATATATATATATATATATATATATATATATCGCATGGTAGCATCCATATCATCATAATATATTTGGTGCAAAACGAACCTGCCAATGCCTTAAAACCAGACTCCTCAATCGTCACTGACACAGGCTGTCTATCTATCTATCTATCTATCTATCTATCTATCTATCTATCTATCTATCTGTTATGGGACCTTAACCATAATAACATAATTGACTATTCCATACGTAATAAATACTGCGCCTCAAGAGGAAGCAGGGAGTTCAGTCTGAAGTCTGGAGTGAGGTCCGTCAGGAGTCTGTCATTCAGAGCGAGCGAGTCAGTCAGTCGAGTCAGAGGCAGTCCGAAATAGTGTCGCGTACAGACAATTACTACTAAACCTGATTGTTCGTACTAACACTTTCTACTTCTCTGTATATATTCCTGTTTGTAATATATATGTATCTATCTCATGGTACCAGTCTTTTTTATATGATTCGAGCATAACGAATTCTTCAGTTTCTAACCATCAGAATACAGGAATCGTGGTAAAGAGCACATACGGTTATCTGAACTGGTTCTTTTCAATGACATATTCCTGCATAATGAGTCCAGATACTCCAACGTAAATTACGCGTAACTATAAACTATCACAGAAATAGCATCAGGCTTTCGGAAATTAGAGAAGGGATCATCTCCGACAGTAATTTCTCTGTGTCATCTTCGTAGAACATATAAGCCGCCATTATTTTTTTTATCTATCTATCTATCTATCTATCTATCTATCTATCTATCTATCTATCTATCTATCTCATGGTTCCAGTCTTTTTTATATGATTCGAGCATAACGAATTATTCAGAATACACGAATCGTGGTAAAGAGTATATACGATTATATGAACTGGTTCTTTTCAATGAACTATCCCAGAGCAATCAGTGCCATTTTCGATTTAGATTTATAAAATCATTCTATTAAGACTTTTTGTTAGGCAAAACGGTATTCTAAAGTCCAGTAGCTGTTATAGTTCTTTACAGTATTGATGGATGCTTATTTCTTAACGTTTTGTTTGAAGTAGTGTGAAACGTCAACATCTTGATTATGTAATTATTCTGTCTTTGAGACAAACCGAATCTCGCCAAAAAGCCCACTGATGACTTCTCGTTTAACCTTTCCTTTTATTGACAGTAGACAATTGACAGAAACGCGGATCTAGTCAAGATTCAGAGAGGCACGTATCTGGACATGCCAAGTTGTGCGGTGGATAACAGGGAAAACTCGGATGTTACTGGTGTACTGACGCGAGTTTGCCACATTAGCTCGACTTCCTAAACTAGGTATGCTTCATCGTTTTACTATTCTGTAACGGGATGTAACCCTAATTTCCATTCTAATAGTTTCTTGTATCGCACATCTCAGCCGAGATACTCTCCTCCGGTTTGTTGCTTTACTGTCAAACACAATCTTCAAAAGTTGAAACGCTGCTTCACCCCTTCTCATCTATCTTTTTTATATCAGTTCTTTTATTGTCCTCTCTCCGCAATAACATCTTCCCAGTTTCTTTCATTCTCAGTAACATCTCGTTTCTTTGTGGCTTACCCGTGTTTTCTCTAGAAATACTATCATGGTAAAACTTCTGATGAACTTTTCTCTATGGCAGCTAGACTTTATGAATTTAAACGCATGGTGAATTAATTGGTAGCGGTTCAGATGGAGGAATCGGCGAGCCGAGTTCATATTCCATTTGAATCCATTACATTCACTTACGTGTTAATACCCTTGGGAAAAGTATGAATACTCTTCGTCTCCTCTCAGCTATGGGTAAATAGCAGGACGGACCGGATTCTGTAGCCTTGGATGGCAATTAGCCTACTGTAGAAAGAAATGGCAACTTGCTGCGCGAAAAAATCTGCCTCGTGAGTCATGTATCGAAAGATACATGATCTGCATACGCGTGTATCACACATGGCACATAACTGACTGACTAGTTTGGCGGCAGGGTTTAATCTTTTTAAATTTGAAATGGCTAAATGTAGTATGTTCTACGCTAGCAGCTTATTCTCTTGCACTTCTTGCTTGTAAAACGCTTTGCGGGTCCTTGCTGTCTAGTCAGCTTTGATCTTCAGAAAGCTAAATACAGTCTCAATCGTTAACTTTTGCCTTTTTATTCTTATTCATTTATTGCCCTCTCGCATTAATAGCTATTTTTTTCTAATATTCTCTAACGCTCTGTAATCTCTTTGCGTCTTAGTGGCTTCATTGCCTTCCTTGGGTTTAAATGATTAAAAAAATGCATAGTAATAATTAGTTATCTTCTTTTAAACACAATTACGTTTGTGATTCCGATGTTTACTAGGAGACCTACACTTTGTTCATTTGCTATGAAAAGGAGCAATGCAAATACCAATAAATTGGAATAATTCGAGATTTGGCAGTTCGAAACGAAGTTGATATGAACTCTAAGGAAATTTCAGTTTTGTGTAGCCGTGTTGTCACTTAAGCTCTAGCAACAACTGCACTGTAGATACAAAGT
>OZ010595.1:96398789-96426289 GCA_963932145.1 Acanthosepion lycidas
GTGGCAGCGCAGCTCTAGGGTTATCTGTAGCAACGAGGGAAGCCATCGTATAAATCACACTGCAGGGGGAAAAGTCGGAATTGTCTTGGGATTTGGCGGCCGGACAGAAGCCGGACAAAAGTGGACACACGGAAAATTCCCGGAAGGAATGGGCCGGGGAAAGAAGGAGTCATTAGCAGCGGTCAGTCTGGTGTGATTGGAGATCTTTTCGCCCCGGACGCAGTGACAGGCGATTTGCAGGTGGACGTGGCAGGGATGTGGCTTTGACAGAGCTCGGTAGCCAACTGTGGACTCTACAGTGGGTTGCCAGCGTAATTAATAACCTTCTTTATCCCTAGACCGTTGATCTATATCGATGCAGTCACAAGTTTGGCACGATAAGATGAACGTGAATGTCACTGGTCTGTTAAAGAATGTGAGAAATTGCCGACTTACATACACGGTGGGAGACATTTAGGAGATTTACCATTATAACTGTTGATATCATTAGTATTAGATAAGGAATGGACATATTTAGACAAGAACAAGACAACAAACAAGCATCTATTATTATTATTATTATTATTATTATTATTTAGATTATTATTATTATTATTATTATTATTATTATTAATAATAATAATAATAATATTTGTTGGTCTAAAGATTTTCTGGTAGCCCTCGGTATGGATTAATGCCAACATGTATAGTCATAAGACAGCGTTCACTTCAGGATTTCCACCAACATATATTATCCTGAAATGTTGATAATCTTCGCCTGGGATCATCATTTGATCATATACAAATTAAAAAAAAAATAACAAATAAAAAAAAAATAATAAAAAAAACCAAAAAACTAAGGATGGTCTCCAACGATACCTTGATTCTATCAAAAATGCGAAATCAATATATTTTTTTTATTTTCACTGGCTCTTCTATGTGCCTAGTCACTTCAGGACGTGAGGGCTCATGGCTCTCCACAACTTCCTCTCCTTCGTAGCTCCACTTACAATTATTCTCAGATCATGTTCTGCTAGCTCTTCCCGCAAGTACGTAAGATAAGATACTCATTGCTTATATCTGCCCACTTACGTTCAGTATGTTTTGTGAGTGTCAAATTCTCCAAGCTTATTTTTCTCATTATGCGTCCTAGAAATTTTAATTGCCATTTTGTCTCATCTTAATTAATGAGCTTTTCATTCCATTTTTTCTTTGTGACATGTCATAAAATTATTTCTCCTCATAATCCATCTCGTACACTTACAAATCTGCTATTCGTCCGGGCATTGAATGCCATATTTGATCTTGTGCTCCTGCTGTACATCTCAAGATTCTTGATAAAATCCAAATTATTTAACTATTCCTCATTTGGCATCTCGACATCAGTCATTTTCTCACCGACGTGACGTGGCTTCCTTCTGTCTTTTCTATAAATATTTTCACCGCACCTGATCTGAGCAGCTTTTTTTCCCTGGTAGCCCGAATGCACGAATTAAAGAGTGCCTCAATGTCTCACCACTTTACTGTTGAAATACCGATGTCCTTGTGAAAATGTCACTTGTCTTGTAATTTCAAAAATAAACGGCTGTATTGGTAATCAATACAAAAACCTGCAGTTTTTAAATTTATGTATGTATATACTTGAACAATTTTTATACATATGACTGAAAGACAGACATAATGACGGAATATTGTTGAACATTGTCAAACACTGTGCCTTTAATTTTATTTTTATTTTCTTACATGTCAAATATAACTATACCCGGCACTTTCATAACAGCGTGCGATATGCTGAGAGGTTTTAATAAAATCAGCACATAGCCATGTAGGTCGAAACATTTTGGAAATATCTTCAGTTTTGACAGCCCAGCATACTTAGCCGATTTAAAATTAAGAGTGTTCTCTCCTATCTTCACGATGCCCCCGACCATAAAAAAACAAACCCCCCACCAAAAAAAAAACGAAATTTTAGTATTTGTCTATATTTCTGAGATGAGGTATTATGTACACTATTTACATTATTTGGACTATTGTCCTCGTCTTTGTCGCCATATTTATTACCCTGCATCAGATGGTTCGTTATTCGTGCCAGTTTCTGATAGGATTTTTCAATTTGTCTTCATATTTAATAAAAATGGCGACAAAGATTAGGACAAAAGTCTGAATAATGTAAATAATGTAGGAAATTTTAGATTTACTAACACATATAAAATTAACTATATATAAAAAAAAATAGCTAACCTATATATATATATATATATATATATATATATATATATATATATATATATATATATATATATATATATATATATATATATATTTAATCACTTGTGTATCCAAGATGCAGCAGTTATCAACTTATCAATGCGGGTCTTATAATAATAATAATAATAATAATAATAATAATAATAATAATAATAATAATAATAATAATAATAATGATAATAATAATGATAATAATGATGATGATAATAATAATAATAATAATAATAATAATAATAATAATAATAATAATAATGATGAAATAACCTGATATTTTGTAAGACATATTTCTCATGGTTTTCATGATGAGGTGTTAACTTGTAAGTTTTTGATTTTTGGTGAATTTGTGCTGCAGTAAATTCCCGGCTCAGTACTACAAATTAGTTTGCCAGTTGTCAGACCATAACCAGTTGTAAATGGCAATTACGAGCAGAAGCAAGTGTATCTCTGGTCATGAGCAGGTATCTAGGCTGTGACTTACAAATCATATCTACAGGGTGCCTATCCACCCCCCAAAAATAAAAGGAAAGTTGGTACAGTTTATTTAATACTTGAAATTTTTGTTACTGTTATTTGAAACAAAAGCAAAGGACAGAAATTTAGTGATTTAAAACAACGAAAATACAAATGTTAGATATGGTGTTCAAACTCTGGCAAAATTTCATGGCAGTTTTTCAATCCCCAAGTAAAATATCACCCCACATTGATAATTTCATAAACGCGGCATCTTTTGATACACAAGTGATTCAAATATATATATATATATATATATATATATATATATATATATATATATATATATATATATATATATATATGTTAGTTAATATGTTGATAAGGTGATGCTTAACTCTCTTTTAGACCACCTAAAAATATTGCTGTATTGCCTCAACAGGTGAACGAAGCGTCTAATATTCTGTAGTTATCAGTTACACGCTAAGGCGATCATGTGTCTTTTGATACACGATTGACGAGGAAGATTTTTCCAATGGTAAGTTGCCATTTCTTTCTGCGGTAGATCAGTTTCATTCTGCTATTTACCCATAGCTGGGGGGAGAAGAAGAGGATTCATACCTTTCCCAAGGTTATACGCACGTAAGTGAATGTAATGGATTCGACTGGAATTTGAACTCGACTCTCCGATTCTGTCGCGGTTTCTTCAAGACTCAATGAATTTTATATATATATATATATATATATATATATTCAGGATGTTATCGTGCAATAAGTCAAGATATTCGTTAATTAGAATCATCCAACTACTTCGTATTTTATTATCGTCCACAAAATACGAATAATCTTTTATTTGTTTTTTGATTGAGTGAATGATTGATTTTTTACGACTTGTCAACTATATGTGGGTTATTCAAAGTCAAAACATGGATTGTAAGAATAATTCTTGATTTGCGAACGGATAACGCTGTAATTGAGGAATTCGTGATCTGGATTTGAATTGCTGTCTGAACTATTAGACTCACTTACATGCTAATGTCCTTGGAAATCCTCTTCTTCTCTCCCCAGCTATAGGGATATAGCAGGACAGATTTGATTCTATAATCTTCGTTGGGAACCGGTCTAGAAGAAGGAAAAAAATCTCTGAATTCAAAATCGGCCAGGAGAGGTTTGAGCTTCGTCAGGCTATCTTACCCATGAAACACCACTTTTACTGTGGCTGCAATACTCATGATGCCCCTACGACGCTACGGGTCACGGGATTATAATAATGTTGTAAAACTATTCTTTTTAGAATAAAAACGATTTTTCAGATAACAACCCTACTTTTTAACCAATAGATAGGTGGTGACAGATTTATACATTTCCAAGGGTATTTTTCCCCTTAACAAATGAAACGAACCTGTCTGGTATTCGAACTCGCCTTTCTGATTTCTCATTTCAAACCGCCATTCATTACACCTCCCGCACATATATGTAATGAAATTAAATAGAAATAATCCTGACCTCTCGGGGTCTCCTTTCGTATATCCAGTTAAATTCAAGCACATTCTTGGCATTTTCCTTTGAAATAGATTTTACATCATTCAAAGGTATCCTGTGGATAGATAAAATTTTAGTCCATTTTCTTCGACAGATATTCGTATAAATTTTTAATAGAGCTTAGAAATCTTAATATGATTACTGACGAATTCTGTCTAATCCTTAAAATGAATTCTCTCCTCGTGAATATAGAAAATCAATATTTGATCGATTTGTCACAAATCTAGGAACATATTTGGAATTTTTGTTTCCTGCAGTTTCATTTCAATGCTAACAATATTGAATTCATAAAAATTGACAACTTAAAAAGCTTGAATTGAAAGTGCTTCTATAATTTGATAAATAAAACATTAAATTCTCTGAATGATAGATTTATATAATATAGTGTGTAAAAATGAAATATCAATGGTCAATATAACTTCATTGTAGAAAATCGTTAAACATGCCAATATTTAAAATATCGGTTATTTCATTTTGGACAACTTGACATTCAAAAAAAAGTAGCAAATAAACATGGATCCGAAAATATTTTCATTTTTAATCATTTCCTATTATTTTCTTTTTATACTTTCTTTTGAATGACTTATTTTGTAATAGGATTGTCTTATGAAAATAATGACTTCTAAACAATACGAAATATTTTTGATAAACAAATTGTAATTAACTTCAAAATATAAATAATTATATTATTTAAAAGTTTATATTTAGATATTACATATATAGACAAGCATACCTTTATCAGTATCCCCATTTAGAATAATGGAATAATATGTGTGCCAATTGGCAAAACAGTAAAATTACATTTCTTAAACAAATAAACATTTTTCAGGGTGTAAGGCTGAAATAAAATACAAAATGTTTGGATTGTTAATCATTTTCTTGCATAACAAATATTGTGATTGAAGACATGGATAACTTGAAATAAATTATAAATCTGTTCAAGGATAATCACTTTTTCAAAATTGCTTAAGTGATGAAATCTGTTGGAATACTTAAGCGACAAAACAAACCCAGAGGGTATCGGTTTAAATGTTGCAGCATAATTCAATCAAGGTTTAACCTAAACATGAGAAAGGGAATATTTTTCCAGAGAAACGAAAAAAAATCACACTTTTTTAAGAGTGAAATTAAAATTCATTCATATTACGGCTTCTTAAATAGCGATATTTCGTATTGTAAATTACGGACAGAGCAACCGATATATTAGGTTGGTGCAAAAATAATGACGTAATAATGTCGTTTTTTGACGTTAAAATACGTAAAAAAACGAAATTATTACGTCATTATTTTTGCACCAACCTAATATATATTTGGTCATTTTAAGAGGAAAATTCCGTGTTGTGATAAAGGCAGAAACATACAAAAATGATTGGTAAAAATCTAGAATATTACTTTTATCCGATTCTTCAGTTCAGAGATCTTTTAATCCGCCAAATCTTGATCAGAACTTCTTTTATTCCAATGATGGATTTGTTTGTGTTTCTATCAATCGATGCAAAATGCATGTTTCGAACATTAAAACGGTTGTCTATCGTATTTACATAAGACGATTTGAGTATAAGTTAAGCAGAAGTGTGTAACACTTTTCTTTTTTTTATTCATTCATAATCAAATCCTATGGTGAATTCTATCTTATTATTCGTTCAAGATTTTAATAAAAAAATTGAAAAAAATAGTGATGTCCAACGATATGAAACCCCAAAAAGCTAACATTTAATTTCCCTTCAATCGATGGCTAAATTATGCAAAGGATCCTCGAATTTTATTTCAATTTTCTCATATTGATTCCAATTCATTTTAATATGAAGTGCATTGGGATTTTCATTTATTCTCCCGAAATGATTCCAAATAATATTTAACGCACAATACTCTTTCGTCTTAACCTACATGAAAGAAATGAATTTTATGAAGTTCATAATAAAAACTATATATTTAATCAGAACAGAAATTACATTTAACCACCATATACTATCAAAATAATAAATAGCGTAAGGTGACGAGATATTAAATTTTCATATATATATATATATATATATATATATATATATATATATATATATATATATATATAGTTGAATCAGCTCAGGAAATAGTAGTATTCCTTGACCTCCTTTTCCACTTCCCTTCCCATTTCACCTAATTTCCTATCTTTCAATCATCATACCCTTGTTATATTGGGGGTGAAAAAATGTAGTGTTCTTTGTGGTTTCTTAAACACAGCGTTAAAGTAGTCATTTTGAAATTATCAGCTGACGAGCCCACCAGGTCGAAACGGTGGTCGTGTATTTTAATTGACCTCCTGATTTTTAAACTAAATATATATATATATATATATATATATATATATATATATATATATATATATGTGTGTGTGTATGTATGTATGTATGTATGTAAGTGTATTTGTGTGTGTGTGTGCGCGCGTGTCTGTTTGTGAACCAGTAGCATGATCAGCCATAGTTGCAAACTCTCAACTAGATAAAGATTATACCAAAACATTCCATATGAAATGTTGTTTTATTCTCACTTATAAGCAACGACTCTATCTTTCCATTTTCAATTTGATTTTCTCTGACTTCGTTTCTTATCTGTTGGATAATATTTAACCAAATTCTGGCTCCATTTATTGACCTATGCCCTTTATTTATTGCCCATCTGATACAGTTTTATCTAACAACTGCATCTACAAGTACATATGCACATACACTTGTATGTACACATTTTATCGACACCCTACATACACACATACACACACAGACACGCACACACACAAACACACAGAGACATGAATTCAGTTTTTCAGTAACAGTACGAACATTCATAGTCTGGCTTCCATCTTCAATGTCCACTCAAGAACCATGAAAAGAACGATAATTTTAAAAAAGCGGGAACAGTAGAGAGGAAAACTGATCAAGACGTCATAACAGAAAGACGGATCAATATTTCATGTTCGAGCTAAAGAGATCAGTTAGAAAAGATCCCACTCAGTTCATAAGATGTTTGCCACGCGGCAGAGTAATTTAAGCTGTGATAGTCTAAAGAGAAGTGAAGAAAAGATTAGAAAATTGAAATACTTCGCAAAACCTGTGAGGCAACTAGTTAGTCTAGGACAGAAAGTTAGAAGGTTAGATAGGGCGAAGATCATTTTGAATAACTTGGTAAATAATCCTGGAATAATATATATATATATATATATATATATATATATATATATATATATATATGAACATTATTTCAATACTTTATGAGCTTCCAATCCTTAGCTATGATAAAATTAATGATGAACATATCATTTACGTTTATCATCGATTTCATTACGATTCTTATGTTAAGCTTGGAGAATAATTATACATACTTATTGCCCAACTTACAGTTCAATAGAGTTACAAAAATCCTAGCAGAATCCCAATAAGATATCTTTAATCATTTCTAAGATAGAACTGGTTAAATCTTACGCTAACAAATGGAGAATGTTGCTTTTACACGTTTTGGACAATTTTGCTGTTACTCGCGGTATATACCGTTTGCGCACTGAACCGAATTAATTTGAATGTGCATAAATAGAATAAAAAATGAATTTATTTCCTATTTGTATTTTTTATTTACCATTATATTTTAGATTGTGTTTGATGGTATCATTTTCACTTGGGCGTCTTAAGAACCAAAGTTTTCAATCGAAGTTTAAAAAAAATACTTGTGATCTATAAATATTTATTGGCAAAACGTTGACTAAGAAAGAAAAGGTAAATAAAAAGAAGAAAAAAAATTAAAGTTTCACAAGTGGAACAATTATATCGCCTCGAAAATCAGCTTTAGTATTTCGATTTTTGTCAGTAGGTTTGAACATTGGTCGCAGTTAGCAAAGCGAACCCAATGGCCGTCTACGTCATTATCGAATGAGATGCCGCACTGCATCATTCTTGGCTAGATTTTCTCCAAGATTTATACGCTCTGTGTCGTGATGTTAAGTCGTTCTCAAACTTTCTGATATATGAGTTGTCTTCCGTCCCACTGAGTGTTTGTCATTAACTTAGCCGCTGGCGACTAGTTTACTGATAAAAGATGTTTGCACATAAGTAGGTGCGTGTGTTTATTTCTTCTTCTTCAGTTCTTATTTGTATTCTATCTGTTTGACTTTGCTTTAGTATACGTGTGTAACTGTCTACCTGCCGTTCTGCCTCTATCACTGACTTTCTCTGTTGTATAGGAAACAGAAATAGTTGCACTAAATCTATCACGTCTCCTTAAATGTATTAGTAAAAATTGTTGCTACTCTGTTACTCTTTCATTATTATTATTATAATTTTTATTTTCTTTGCTTTCTGGCGTTTATACATTTCTTTCCGGGTCCCACCTAGGGACCTAAGGTTAGAAATGGCATCATGACACTTTTCACCGACCAAAAAAAAAAAAAATAAAAAAAATAAAATATAAAATAAAATAAAAATTACATAGATAAAGCCCTTCGTAAAGTGTGGGCTGTACTTGTCAGAACAATTTTTTGTATCTCCTTGAGGCATGGGATTCCAGGTATCCCTGCAATTAGTTTACTGCAATCTTTTCCAACCAGTCCTAGGGCTCCAACTACAACAGGGATTGTTGATGTTCCCATATGCCACATTTTCGAGATTTCTATTTCAAGGTCAGTAAAATACATTAAATATTCTTCTTTTTAAACAGTAAAATACATTATTATTATTATTATTATTATTATTATTATTATTATTATTATTATTATTGTTGTTGTTGTTGTTGCTGTTGTTGTTGTTGTGATAACTATTATTGTTATTGCTTATACTGATTGGGTTTTCGCATCAACAGGGACCGCCTTTGTGTGACTGTAATTCACCATAATACTCCAGAAATATCTTTAAAATTTCAGGTGATTTTAATCTTTGAGGTAACGTTTCGCTGGTTTCTTGAGTTCGCAGTTTTTCTCAATCTTGTTGGAAATTTATTCGAAAATTATCAAAGCCTGCCATTAGAAAAAAGCTATTTGTTCCTCATGTTCTAGATCGTTTACGACTCTACGCTTATAATTATACCTTCCATTCTTCTAGAAGAGAAAAGGTATTTCCAAGTAAAACATACATACAGTTTGTGGTCTGCCGGAAATAAACTCCACTCTATGTAAAAGATTCTTCTTTTTAAACAGTAAAATACATCTTCTTGCCTCGATTCGTCGCCATTTTTGTATATTTATTACACCCTGTGGTCTACTAACAAAATGTAGTCTCCGATATGTGAAGCACACTTCTTTTAAATAATACCTACATCATGTTTTGTTTTGCGTGGATTCTTTGCCATTTTTCACTTTTAATCACACCTTGTGGTCTGCTAGCAAAAAGGACTACACCAAAAGTAAACGGAACTTCTCTTTCAAATACATCTTCTATATTTGCTTGTCATTCTACATCGTATTGGCTGCTAGAAAAAAAAAATCCTACTATATATAAAAAATGCATCTATTTAAACAGCAAATAAATCTTAGATCTTTAGATTGAGCGATCCAACTGAATATGAAATTCCGAGAGAATCATATTTTTTATATTCTGTATTGTTACACTAATTTAGTATAACGAAAACTTAAGATTTTTTTCTAATTTACTGTGGATCACCTTTGCCACCCAGTTTCGCTTATTTTTGGCTCCGTTCTAAATCAACTTGATAGATCCGCTTCTTTCATTAGCGACCGACTTATCTTTATCTCATCATCGTATATATTAATTATTCCCTTTCTATTTTTTGTCATTGTCCTTGTCGTATTCTTGTGGCTTTCCATTATTTTCTCAATTCAAATGCCCTCTTCTCAGTCACTTCCCTGATAATTTTTTTAAAGATTTCTAATAATTTCTTTTTCATCCTGTCGGTTCTACTGAAAAGTTGCGTAGTCATATTTAATATTAAATTATTCCATCGTTCCTACTCGTTCAGTCACTTGATCATGTAGTGATTTACTTATTAGTTTTTTGATATACTGTTTGGAAAAATCATCTATTTTTTTTTCAACAGAAACCTAACGCAATTAAAGGTTTTCCTTCGGACATTATTGAGCATAATCGATTGGAAAATATTTTCTAAGTGTGTGAGCTGTATTCATTAAGACAAACCTTTCTATTTCAGATAAAGATCGATCTTCTCTAATTTATTTTAATATGTGTATAAGTATTCTTATTAATCATTCCTACTGCTAGTATAATACCGCTGGAATAATGATGTGTTTCAACAAGAAATTCTGATCATTTTCAGATTTCTCGGAGATTCTCTCATTCATTCACTGATATACTTTATCAAACGGTATGGTGATTTCGCTAAGCAAATACTTAAGTTCTTAAGAAGATATTCAAGACAATATATTCATTGAAGTCTCAGGGTTAACTAACTCCATCATATACTAGGATGGGGTTTTCTTTTTTATATAATTTTTCTGTATTTGGTAGGTTATATGGCGGCCATATCTCACCTACATTATATTGCTCTCTTTAAAATACATTTGTTTATAGCATAAACACAGTCAAAATGATAAATAACCACTAATGCGTGTCTAAACAAATGCCAATTTAAATATAACCCGTCCATTGAAGACTGCAAGATAATCTATTGTGAACAGGTTTTGATTTTGAGCAGTTACGATAATCTTTTCTCTTACTGGTTTTAATCCAATTACTGGTTTTATTCCAATTACTGGTTTCAATTCAGAGGTCTACAAAAAAATCAGAATTTGGTCGATATAAGTATATCTTGGTCTTGCAATGCGTCTCGGAAATACTAGGGATTTTCTGGTCAATTGGTTTTGAGAAAAAAAGATTCGTTTTCAATCAAGGAAAAAAAAAGAAACCGTATAACATTTTTGCTTTCTGCTTGATACTATTTATCTGTTTTGTTGGTATTTTGTCTTTTACTTCATCTTGATCTTTTAGCGTTAGGTTCTGTCTGAAATTTCGGTTTTCGTTCATTACAGCAAGTGAGTTTATACTTGATTCATACAAAGAATCTAAAGTATCCGACCATTTAATATTTCTAAGTATATTTCAAACCCTGACCTGTGATCCTATTTGGGAATTGGATTAGGATCATTGATATATGCACAGCTTCAGTGGTTTCAAATGGTCTTCATCTGTTTGACGATGATGGATTTTATATATGGTTAGCAGTTTCTAAACCACTTATCTATTTCCAGCAATAATTGTTGACTTTATATATATACATACATACATACATATATATATATATATATATATATATATATATATATATATATATATATAGTATTATTTAGTATTTAGTATAGATAAATCCAAAGATATAAAGCCGAAGAGAGCTCACTGTAAGAACAGACCAACAAATAATAATGATGAAGAGGATAGTTTATAAATCCATGATAATCTTTTATTTCGCGAGATCGAACCGATCCCGTCTCAGCAGATTGCTGTAAAATTGTTTGATTTGATGAGACGAGCTCGATTTGATCTCGCGAAATAAATGAATATCATGGCTTTCTAAAGTATAAGCTTTCATCATTATATATATATATATATATATATATATAGATAGATAGATAGATAGAGAGAGAGAGAGAGAGAGAGAGAGAGAAAGAGAGAGATATGATAAAATATAGTTTTAAGTTATATTTATGGATTAATGTGCTCAATATCAGGGATAGAGAGTATTTAGATATAAAAGTGGATATTACTTAAATTAAAAAATAGGGAAGAGAGGTAGAGAATGGGTGAGAAGGGGAAGAAAGAGTGAGAGGGAAGGGAGGGAGATAGGGAGGGAGAGAGGGAGGGAGGGAAACGCAATACATTTTTAAGGATTGTCTTTAATTATTATTATTATTATTATTATTATTATTATTATTATTTATTTTCTTTGATTTCTGGCGTTTACACATTTCTTTCCGGGTCCCACCCAGGGACCTAAGGTTAGAAATGGCATCATGACACTTTTCACTGACCAAAAAAATAAAATATAAAAAAAATAAAAAAAAAATTACATAGATAAAGCCCTTCGTAAAATGTGGGCTGTACTTGTCAGAACAATTTTTTGTATCTCTTTGAGGCATGGACTTCCAGGAATCCCTTCAATTAGTCTACTGCAATCTTTTCCACTCAGTCCTAGGGCTCCAACTACAAGAGGGATTGTTGATGTTCCCATATGCCAAATTTTCGAGATTTCTATTTCAAGGTCCTTGTATTTTGACAGCTTTTTGAATATCTTCAAAGATACATTGCAGTCAGCAGGGTCTGCCGTATCAATAAGGAGGCACCGTTTTTGTTTGTGGTCTTTAATAACAATATCTGGGCGGTTGGCCTTGATTGTTCTGTCAGTGTGTATTGTGTAATCCCATAGAATTGTAACAGGTCCTATCTTCGTAACCGGGTCTCGGTGGTGTTCATACCAGTTCCTTTCAGTTTCCTTCCCGTAGAAGTTGCAGATATTGGCCCACTTTGTCATGTCGGGTTTTATATTCAAGGAGTGCCAACATCGTGCAACCTGATATAAGATGATCAGTCGATTCTGTCACAGAATCTGCATTTTGTGCTGACACAATATTTTAGTATATGTGCTTGATAATTCCTTGTTAGCAAGCATTGGTCCTGCGCAGCAAGGATAAAACCTTCAGTTTCCGCTTGTGACGTACCCCTTGGTGTCGCTGCGCCAAATGTGACGTCTGCCTGGCTGCGTCCGTCGTGATATCCTGTCCTGTGACGACCAACTGGCTTGGTATTGGTCGCGGAACCAAATGTGACGTTCTAACCTTTTTGTGATTCGGGTGGGAATCTGGTTAGATTCGGTATCAGCCTTGTCGTTCCCTGCTCGCTTCCAACGTCTGGTTACCGAAGTAACTGCTTTGATTTCCAGTCTAACCTACCCACGTTGTGAATTGATTTTAGGCAGACGAAATCAATCAGTCGCCGGTCCGTAATGCAAGCTGAGTTCGAACAAGGGCAATATCGCACAAGTAGATGTAAAAGAAAATAAAATAATAACTCGAAAAGTTCAAATGTGTTAAAAAATAGGATAACAATATTTTATATATGGTTGCTGGATACAGGACTGCGTCTACTTCCCAACCCACTATATGGATTCGTGATACTTTGTGTTTGTTAGGCGAGTCTTAACATCTTAAGTTGTTTGTTCTTTAAGAAACTGGTTCTTGGTGTATCTTCAGACGATATTCGTGAAACTTGTTTCGGTGGTGTGAGTTTATGTCGTTCTTCAAAAATAAATTGTTCTTGGCTAGAAGTTGAGTTCGGAATTTGCGTGAATCTTTGTCAGCTTCTGCGAGGCGGGTCTTCAGAGCTCTCAGCCCACTGCAACTGCTTGCCTCTCTGTCTCCAACCCCAACTGCAACTTAACTCGAACTGATTTTCACTCGCTGCGACTTTGTTTATATGGACGCCGACCAAAACCGCGGTGGGCTTGTCGGGGTTTGAGGTTCCTTGATAATTCTCAACCCACAATCCACTTATTTGGTTTGGGTCAGGAAAATTTTATTATTTTCCATTTTTGGAAGTCTTTCGTCTTCCCACCTCCTTCTGTTCTCATATTGGTATCTCACCATGCCCTCAGAGGGTGTCAACGGGTTTCCCTTCTCTCTCACAGTGGCATCTCACACCTATCCCTTCAGGGGGCGCAACAGGCCTCCCCTCCTTCTTCACATGATTACCTCCGCCCAATACTCCTGCTATCATTCAGCCAATGGGCGCTCAGCGGCGTGGGTATGGCCAGACTAGCCTCGGTTTAAAAAATCTTGCTCAAAGAAAAAAAAAAAAATTAATCCCTTTTTTTTCTTTTCACATTTGTTTTCCTTCTTCTCGTCGAGGAGACCTCACACCCTAGACTCTATCTTTTAACCGGATTACCTGGAATTCGTCAATTAGCTTTTCGCCATCACCAAGCAGGTGGCCACCCGGACGTACCTGCACTCCTGGCGCCAACCACTGCTCCGATAAAACAGTTTCGCTATTATAGCCGGATTTCATATGGAATTCGTCAACGAGATTTTCGCCAATTATCAAGTGGGTGGCCATCTGGCGAAACAGAGCCAATTTTTCGTCCCGATAAAATAATTTTGCTATCATAGCCCGCCTGACGTTAAACAGATCCTCCTCTCAATGATTTCTACATATAGACAAAGGCTTAACCTTTCCTTCATTGTGGTCAGCGGACACTTTTGTTTTTGTAATTCTGCGACACAGTTAATTTTTATCTATTTAGAATTCTGTCTCTGAGGTTATTTGACCAGGCTTGAATTTTCACCCGCCCCGTAACATAAATCAGATTAAATCCAGTATCTTCCTTTCTCGACAATGGAAATAAAAAAAATTACCACTTTTCCTTGTCAGAAAAAATAACACCGCTAATGTCCTTTTCGTGATGGCTTCTTATCACCTAAATTTAATTCTCGCCTTTCTTTTTCTTTCTTTTCCCCTTTTAACAAGCCAAATAGTGTCACACGCTTTCAACCCTGCACTGCGTCGCCACTGATGGGTATGGGTTTTGTCTACATCAGCTTGTTTGGTACGGGCAAAGTATTGGCCAAAAAGTGGTTTATCTTGCCATCGCTTCTGTATCTGGTCGTTTGCATTCGTCTTTGCTACCTTTTTTCAGTATTTTGCAGTTTCAGCCGGTGTATTGTGCTGTAGTTGCATCTCTACGCCCATTTGAAACACTATTTTGGATTTGTTGGCTTGTTTCATTATGGATTAAAGAATCTTATTACATGTTCCTTGACGCATACCATCATCCAGTCTTCTGTAGTTTCAAAGTATCTTTAGAGGCCAATTGTTGTAGTTTTTTAGGACAGTTCTAGTTGAACTAATCCTCTGCCTCCTTCGGATCTGGGCACATACAGATGATCAACGTCAGCTTTGGGATGATGCATGCGATAGCAAGTGAGAAGCTTTCTCGTTTTGGCGTCCATTTGCTTAATTTCAGCTATGGTCCAATTAAGAACATTAAAGCTGTATTGCACCACACTGACAACCAATGTGTTTATAGCTGATATTCTGTTTTTTTGAGTTTAGTTCAGTATTTAGTACCAGACGTACACGCCTGTAGTACTCTTTTCTTATTTTTTCCTTCATTTGGTGGTGTTGTATGCCATCTCCTTCGCTAATTCCTAGGTACTTATAAGCTTCATCATGCTCCAATTCCCTAATCTTTGTGACAAAATCTAAATCTATTAAGGGTATTTTTTGTAATTATACCTTTCTTGAATGTTAATTTTGCACATTTATCTAATCCGTAGTCCATACCTATGTCGTCACTGAAGTATTTTACAATACTGAGGTGGCCTTTTAACTCATTGTCGTCTTTGGCAAAGAGTTTGAGATCATCCATGTAGAGTAGGTGATTGAATATTTTCTTATTTATTTTGTAACCATAGCTACTGTTGTTCAGTTCATTTGTAAGAGGGATTAAGGATAAACAAAACAGAAGGGGTGACAGAGAGTCTCCTTGAAAGATTCCACGTCGGATATTCAGACGGTTGGATATGGCAGTGCTCCCGGTGTGACTAAGGTATAGTTTGGTGTTCCACATTCGCATGCTGTGCTTAAGGAAATTTAATACCACAGGGGAGACTTTGTACATTTCCAAAGTCTTAAGGATCCAAGAATGTGGAACACTATCAAAGGCTTTACGATAATCAATCCACGCTGCACTGAGATTTCTGCGTCGTCTCCTGCAAATTTCCAGTATAATTTTATTTATCAGAAGTTGATCTTTGCAGCCATATGTAAGAGTTTGAAGAATATTTTCCCTCCGTTTGTTTTTACATTCTTGCTGGACAAAACTAGAAAAGCAATAATAAAGATTTTTAAAAATAACGGATTCGACATAGATATAAAAACTAACCTAAACGAAGTAGATTTTCTAGATGTTACCTTCAACCTAAGAGAAGGCACACATAAACCATATAGAAAACCTAATGACAAACCACTCTACATACACACATCTTCCAACCATCCACCTTCTATAATCAAACAGATACCAAAATCGAATAACCGCAGGCTCTCTGACAATTCCCCCAATGAATCCCTATTTAACAAAGCTAAGAAAGACTATGAAACAGCCCTAAAAGATAGCGGATTCCCAGCAATACTCACATACTCACCACAGAATATAAAAAAGGCCAACAGAAGAAGAAATATCATATGGTTCAACCCACCGTACAGCAAGAACGTAAAAACAAACGTAGGGAAAATATTCTTCAAACTCTTACACAAACACTTCCCAGAATCAAGCACCTTACACAAGATATTCAACAAAAACACAGTAAAAATCAGCTACAGCTGCACCGAGAGCATGGCACAAATAATAAAAAAGCAAAATAGGAAAATTATCAACAAACCACACGAACAAATTAAACCCACGTGCAACTGCAGAATAAAGAACGAATGTCCTTTAAACGAAATTTTCGCAGATTATATTCGGATTCTGACTGTCAGAGGACGAATATTTTCTGTGAAATTTGATGTTTAATACTGTTTATTATAAACAGACCATTTACTTAAATATTTGTATCTATAAAAAGAATGTATAAACATAAAAATGTCTTTATATATATATATATATATATATATATATATATATATATATATGTGTGTGTGTGTGTGTGTATATATATATATATATATATATATATATATATATTGCTTTATAAACCAAGAACCGTATAAAGGGTACCCTTATAATCATTACAATAAGCAGGAATTAAATATTAAGCAAATGAAAGATATGAAGTATGGAGAAAAAGTTTTTATGACGGGTAATTTTAGACATGCTTGTGTCCTTCATCAACGGTCCGAGGAATAAATAGAGAAATTAGAATTATTCACCGACAAATGTTATTTTAGATGGGGTATTTTCCAGTGGAAATCATGTTATTAGCAATAAGCAGATCTCTGTCAGATATGCTGTGTTTCTATTTATAAGAATATGTACCTGTAAATAAGCAAATAAAAACATATATTCATTTTCGTAAAACCTAGTTACTACTGAAACCACAACACTAAAACCTAATGTGGTGTGGCTATGGTCCTATTCCCCAGACGAGTCTACAGAACCTATAAAATATAGAGGTACGCTACTAATGGACGTCTATTGCGTCTAGGTAAATAATAGCTGAACAAGCATCCCAGTTTCACAGATGCGAGACAGAGTTCTGAACCATTATTTTTTTGTTAAAAGCGTCCTGTCTGCCGTCAGATATGGTAAATTCATTTTCTTTCTTAATCTCAATTATGAGCGCAAGGACTTCATGGTGATTTTTTTTCACAATATAATACGTTGCATTCGCTTATACGGCTGAAGGTAAGTGTATCCAAACAAAATTAGTTGTATGACTTTATTTCATAGTAACTCGAAAGTGTGCTTAACGAATGTTGTCGATGTTCGGACGTTGAGTGTGTGACTCTCATTCACTTCAGTTGGCTTTCTTTGGAACGCATATACTAAAGTTAGTCTGTATATATATATATATATATATATATATATATATATATATATATATATATATATATATATATATATATATTATCGCGTTATATATATATATATATATATATATATATATATATATATATATATATATATATATAAAACGCGATAAAAATTCTCTTACTCGAAATCTTAATCAACGATTGCATGACAACTAATGAACTTAGACTTTCTAAATGCTTACTAGTTCGCCATATTATTTTTTGAAACTTTCTCAATGAAATGTTGAGAAATAAGAACATAATATAAAGAAGAGACAAAACAGGAGAGATGCAACTTTTACTTGGTCATAATACAAGGTGGATAATATTAATAACTTACATAATCAAGGTTGGATAATACTAATAACTTACATAATCAAGGATGGCTAATACTAAGAAATTATATAATACAGGGTGGGTAATACTAATAGCTTACATAATACAGCGTGGATAATACTAATAACTTATATAATACAGGGCGTATAATACTAATAACTTACATTAAAATGTTACAATATTAAGAAAAAAGGTAATCTTAGAATAGATCAGCATAGTTTAAAAGAAAATTGCTAAGTTAGAGAAAGAAGAAAAATCCAATAAAATCTCTCACTTTCGCAAAAAATATTGTTGTCAATGTATGAATCCGTCTTTTCTCGACAACATCCAAGGTTTAATGGCAAAGTAGACTAGCTTTCTTTGACAACCAGTCCAAGAGAAACAGCTCAGTATTCGAACCCGC
This sequence comes from Acanthosepion lycidas, assembly GCA_963932145.1. Taxonomy (NCBI): domain Eukaryota; kingdom Metazoa; phylum Mollusca; class Cephalopoda; order Sepiida; family Sepiidae; genus Acanthosepion; species Acanthosepion lycidas. The sequence continues at coordinate 96,417,258 of OZ010595.1, forward strand.
TTTGGCTTGTGGATAGTAACTTCATTGAAAAAAAAACAAAAAAAAAAACTTCTTACTACAGAAATCACATCACTAACACTTAACGTGACTGGGACGTTGACTTATCACCATAGAGGAGTCTGCTGGTCCTATAGAATATAGATATAGGCTACTATTAGTCGTCTATTGCGGATCCGGCGTCCCAGTATCGCATATGCCCCGAAAGAGATTTGTGAGCCATTATTTTTTTGTTAAAAGGCCTAGTGTCTGCCGTCACCTATGATAAATTCATATATATTCTGGCTGTTAGTTATGAACCTAATAACTTTATGGTGGCTTTGTCAAAATATAGTATGTTGCTGTCGGTTATCTTGCTACAGATGTGTGTGTAAGACAAAATTATTTGTATGACGGTTGATTAAATAGTAACTCGAAAGGGTGTTTGCCGACTGTTGTCATTGTTCGGATGTTAACTATGTGGTTTGTGGGTCACATTCAGCTCTTTAGCCCTCTTTGGATCAGTAAACCAAAGTTAGCCTGTACATACCTGTTATTGAGAATCAAACAAAACTTTTTCACCAGGAGGCACGTTTTTTCATGTGATGTTAGAACCACACATATATTCTTAATCGAAAGCTGTTATTGCTCTTAGTAAAGAAAAGATAATAACAGGAGAGAGGTAAGAAATAAGTGAGTGAGATCCTTCTATTTCCCAACAGTTTGAGGCCCATGTATTCATGAAGAGACAACACGCATTGAAAGTATTTATGAGAGAGAAACACTTTTTATAAAGAGATTCTTCGGTTTAACGTATCTGGCGTTCTTTATGTCCTCCAATTAATGATTGAATGAAAAGTTGCTGACATCCGCTATATTTTCTTTGATAAACGAAACCATTTACTCTGCTTTCTTTTATTCCTTTTTTTTTTCTGGAGAGTGGTGCCAATCAGCGAATTGCTTTTTGCAGCCTTATTACAATAGGGTGCATAAGTTTGCTGACGCTACCAAATTACTAACGCGTATTTCGTTATGATTGCAAGTGAATTGTTTTCAATTCTTTAACATGTGTTCGATTTTTTCTAATAGGTGGGGATTTTTGCATGTGAATAAATATTTCGATCTCCTGACTATCATCGTATTTCATAAATACGATACATTTTCAATACTTGGAGGCTGTTTCTAGTTACAACATAGGCATACTAAAATCATCATGTTGCATTATGAAGCAGTACCAATTGAATCATCGACTGCTGTGATTATAAACCACTTTAATACGTTTTAATTCGTTTTATTTTATATAGTTTTTGATATCTACAAAGATAGTTATTTAGTTCTAACCACATGAATTGTGATTCTTGAAAATATGTTGCTTGTTCTCCTTTCATATTTAAAGCTAACATTTCAATTTTCGAATATGATTTATTGACTTCTCATTTAGACCTTGTAGTAATCATTTTAAAATTTTCTTAGTCATCTTCGTTTCATATTGCTTTTAAGAATCAAGCACGATGATATAAGAATTGACTATCGTCACATACGTCTGAATGATAAAAGTTAGAAAACAGAGTGTCTATAATTGCTAATACCTGTCTCTCTTCTCTCATCAAGAGATGTACCTACTGACTATAAATAGATTGTTATGAAATGACAAGAGGCATTAGTATTTTAATATCTTCTGTAAATTTGAACTTCCTCTTCATTATTTTATTATTGTTGTTAATAAAGTCATACGTGACTCAATTATTGAACCTTTACTTGTCGTATAAAATCAAAGAACAGCCTGATCACACTTTTAGCTTCCCTCTCATTATCGTTTCAGTTCCTAATTCTTTGACACTTAGTAACCCCTTGTGTCATAATGACTTTATGCCTTTTCGAGGTGGAATTTATGGAACAAAATATCTGGAAGTCCTTAATTTTTTTCTTATCTTATCCAACCCAGAAATTGACATAGCTCAATCAAGTCTCATTTGAATACAAACAGAGACCTACAAAATTCTATCCGCAACATCATCGTTGATAACATAGATAAAATAGCCTCATACACATGTAAAAAAAGATAAAAATCAAGGAATATTTTTTTATAAAAAAGAAGAAAGGCAAAACTCAAAAAAAACATCGTCAATTTACGTAGCCTCAATATAGTGACCGTGTTTGGAAAATAAGCCATTCTTATAACCTTAGATACATACATCTAAAAAATCCATAGATTCAGTCAAATCTTTATATTTAATTAAAAGTAAAAATAAAATCATGCTTGACAATGGCTAAAAGTTTAGCCGAATGTACTCGGACATACAGAATGTATATTAAGTAAAGTAGGTAAACGACAGCTAGACGTGGACATCTTAGCATATTAGTCCTACTTACAATAGTGTCCAACACATTTATGTGGATTGGTACATACCCATTAGTGTTCATTGGTACGGTATATCACAATATGTATATGAGGTAAATAACAATATGTATATACGGTATATATCAATATGTATATACGGTATATATCAATATGTATATACGGTATATCACATTATGTATATACGGTATATATCAACATGTATATACGGTATATATCAATATGTATAAATAAACTCCGTGAAAATTTAATCGGGTGTCCCGAACGCAGAAGAAAACCTATTTTATTATTTCATGGGTGCTCATCTGTTAGGTTGGTGCAAAAATAATGTCGGTTTTTAACGTTAAAAATAGGTCAGAAACCGACATTATTTTTACACCAACCTAATATATAAGATCCTTTTCAAATACAAATTTTGTATTTTCATCTGTCAGTTATCTCAACACTCTGAATCGACCTTCGATAAAGATTAAACATTTTATATCTCATTTACCAATAATTATCGCTCTCATCAAATATTGAACATTTTACGTCTAAAATGTCTGTTAAATTTGCCATACATTAATATGTTATTATTTTTAGCCTGAATTATTATTTTAATATATATATATATATATATATATATATATATATATATATATATATATATATATATATATATATATGTGTGTGTGTGTATATATATATATATATATATATATATAAAATAGACTCCTCGTTGGTAATGACGTCTGAGGATCTGACAATTGATTCAGTTATTAAATTTTGTGCTTTAAACTTAAGTGCCACTTAAGACCCACTAGTGACTTACAAAGGAGGCCGCAAATGATGCAAGAGTGAGGATTGTGGGTCGTGATCACTGTTAGATTGGCTGACCTTTTAGATCCTGCTCTCGCTTCTTGAAGAAGATTCAGACAAGCCAATTGAAAACTGCTGAGTCCACTAAAACACGTTAATCTTCATTCTATCCGATACAAGGCTAAGCGCTCGAGGGTGTTATGAGGTATATTGACAGCTAACAAGTTGCTCTTTAGTTTGATTTTGTATCTTAGCCATGGTAGTCCTACATTCCTGTAGCCCTGATCTATCTGGGTGTAATTTAGGATCTTGCGTATCCTGTCATCAGACATTCTCAAGACATGAGGAGTCCACCGTAACTGAGACTGCATGAGAAATGTCTCCAGTCTTTCGTATCCATTCGAATACCCCGCTCGTTCCATATATATATATATATAGACGTTAAATCGTATGAAAGGATAGTACTAGTCGTAAACCAAGTTTCATACTCACACGATCTTCTGACAAATTAAAAGCGTTCGTCTGAAATCGACTGAGCGTGATACTCGGGTTACGACCAGAGCCTTCTTATAGGATTTAACCATATTCAGCGTTTTTTTCTTGTGCCTAGGCAATCTAGGCCTCGATCACTTTACTAGGTAGGTTTGTCTTTTGGCCTTACTTCTATTTCTTTTTTCAGTAATTTCGTTTGTGTTCCAGATATTATCTGAATAAAAGTTTTAGGTTTTGGCAATCTGCCGATTTGTTTCGCTATCGTTTTATTTTCATATATATATATATATATATATATATATATATATATATATATATATATATATATATATATATATATATATACATATATATATATATATATATATATATATATGAGTGAGTGTATGCATATATATAAATGTAAGCATACACATGAGAGACAGAAAGTTTGATAAGTAATTTTATCACGTTTCTTGTTCCGCAGTCGTAACAAGAATAAATGCTGCATTAGTAAATATCTACAGTGAGGAACTTTGTTGCGTAAGTAATAATTAAGGCATTTTCAAATAACTGTTATTGAGTTATGTGTTTTTTGCACCAGCGGAGCGCATGGCACCAGAAGGTTATTAGAAAATGACAGCTTCCCCAAGGAGCATTTTCAGTACTTACTTAATCACAGTCAGTAGGCCGAGTAAGAAAAGATTATTTTACTGCGAGCCACATGCTGTTAAATCTACGTCATTAGTAAATATTATAAAAGAAACACAAACGATCGAATAAAATAAAAATAAAATGGAAGTAAAGACACAAAATGTCGGAAATAAAAATGGAAAAAAATAAACAAAACAACTCAACAAACAGGGGAAGACAAACAAAGGAAGACAATGTAAATCTTAGCAGCTTGGCTGAGATACACGAGGATTTCTCCAAAGACACATTAGGATTTTTTTTCCTAGATGCGTTGAAGTTACTTTTAGTAAAAATAAATAAAATAAAATAAAAAGGGGAAAGACTGCATGCACGCATATAAGGAGACAGGGGACTGTCTGTTGGAAATGAATTGTTTTCTTAGGTCTTTGGGTTCTTTTATGAAAACGTTTCACCTGATTTTATCAGGTAAAAATTTGTAACGGATATATATATATATATATATATATATATATATATATATATACATATATATATATATATTGTGTATTTGGTCAGGAATCCCTGTTGAAAACGACTGACAAGGTGTGCTGGTTGCGTTTATATGTGATTACTCATGTGTTCATATAATTCTTTTTTAGGACATTATATAAAAATTGTCAGGATGTTTTCCAAACGCTTTCAGCTATAGCTTGAGCCATAATAAACATGAATATTATTTTACTTTTAATTGAATATATTCATTGTTTTATATATGTATCCAAATGTAAAAGAACGAAAAGAATAAAATTCAAACGTTCAATACATTAATTTAAAAAGTGCTCAATACAAGAGTAGGGCAATAAATATTTATCAAAACTGTTACATTAGAACATACAAGTTAATAGCATATATTATTTCGACATTTAAAACACGTGTGATCAGGTAGTTAAGTCCCTGATAAGACGTGTTAAATGTCGAAACAAACTATTTAATTTTGTAGTAGTAACAGTTTATAATATATATATATATATATATATATATATATATATATATATATATATATATATATATATATATATAATTTTAAAAACAAGGAATGTATTGATTTTAATTTTAAAAGTCTCTAAGGCCCTTTCAACCAACATCTCATCAGGAGGTAATCGTTGGATAATTAATTAACGAAAAGAATAGTAACGACAATAAAGAGCAAAAAGGGGGAACAATATACAAGGGGGAATATATATATATATATATATATATATATATATATATATATATATACACAGTGTAACCCAGATATAAGAGACCCGGATATAAGAGAAACTCGGATATAAGAGAAACCCAGGTATAAGAGAGATTTTCTCTGGTCTCAAATTAGAGCCTGTGTTAATGTATATAAATTAGACCAAACCCGGATATAAGAGAAACCCCGGATATAAGAGACTTCTTCTCCGGCCCCGACAACTCTCTCTATCCGGGTTACACTGAAGTATGAATGATTTTAAACCACTCTTTTTCATACGGCTGATTCCAAAAATCATTTGAAGATTTAGAATCAGTCTGTATAGGATTAAGGAAACTTTCTCTCTGCCGGCAGAAGGAATTTGTAAAGTCCCTTAATCTGTTGGGGGATATTTTATTTTAACTATCCCTCGCTAATTTATTTTCACGTTATTTCCCCTCCCCTCGTTACAAGTATATACACTTGTTTGTTATCTTAGCGTGTTTCCCCCTTTTTTGCTCTTTATTTTCGTTAATTAATGATCCAACGATTGTCTCCTGATGAGATGTTGGTTGAAAGGGCCTTAGAGACTAATAAAATTAAAATCAATACATTCCTTGTTTTTAAAACTGTATATATATATATATATATATATATATATATATATATATATATATATATTAGGTTGGTGCAAAAATAATGACGCAATAATGTCGTTTTTGACCTTAAAAAATACGTCAAAAAAGACATTATTACGTCATTATTTTTGCACCAACCTAATACATATAGTTGTTTTTCGCAATTTTGTCCCTTACTTTTGGACGATCCTATTTTGAAAATAAATAAATAATTGTTATAATTCTTTTTCTATCCTTTGCAAATGATTCAAATTTTAGTATGTTATTATTGATGATAACGACTACCAGTTGTCAAAATTTCAGCTTTTCACAGTTGTTATTTCTAACAAATATTAGGTTTTAAAATTTTGTCCCTTAGTTTTGGACGCTACTGTATATCGATGTATGTATATATGTATGTATGTATGTATGTATGTATGTGTGAATTTGTGTGTATGTGTGTGTGTGTGTGTGTCTAAGTAATAAATAAATATAAGTAGGTTAAAAAAGTCATTTTAAACCCCAATGAATAAATATTTTAAAACAAAAATCTCAAATTGAAGACTTAATCTTGTACGTATGTTGTAATACTAAACTATAAAATGGATGATTAATGTATGAACACAAATATAGCAAAATCTTTAGTAATGTGAAGAGTGAGACTTACTTCTTACTTCTCAGCTTATCGAATCGTAGTTAAATTGAGGACAGTGCCACACACATTGGAGAATGAATATTCATAAAATTCCTGTATTTTCTCTTAATGATAGCCATTGTTGTGAAGCCGGTCTCACAGAGATAGGTTGAAGGAAATGAGATAAATATTTTCAGAACAATTTCACTCAACTCAGGATATTCTGAAATGAGTAAGCACATTTATCTGGATAACCACCGCTGTATGCCGACCATCATTACGACATCATCAGCAGTAGCTACGACTACACAAAACCTGAAATCCAACCCACGTTTCAGAACCTCAGAACTAGTTGATTTTTTTGGCAGTGAAGCAGAGAAAAAATCAAATCATTTCAATGTTCACATTCACCATTAGAACTGCATGATTACTAATGTCTGTTCATTCATCAAGCTGAAAAGAAAATTACATTCATAATTTAATTTGTCCTTTAATACAATCTTACATATAGTGTGCCAGATCGGAAATTGGTCGAGCTATAGTATCATTTGAGTGTGGAACCTGAGCCACTTTCCTTGCCGTCGTATTAGTACGCAACGGCCTTGCAGTAGTCATATTTCATGAAACGATTCATTTTGGGGTAGACATGGTGTAACTGGTGGCCGAGAAACATAGTGATATCTGACAACATAATGTACTACTTCTGGTTCAAAACACTAGCTATGCATATCGCTGCGTTGTTACAGATTTATAGTGAAAATATTAGGTTGGTGCAAAAATAATGTCGGTTTTGACGTATTTTTAACGTCAAAAACCGACATTATTTTTGCACCAACCTAATAGAAAATTTACTTGGCAGGTAGATTAAAAATCTAAGCTATAAAACGCTAATTAAAAAAATGCCCCAAATACACATGGTAATTTTTTAACGCCAAGTTAGAAATATATAGATATGAAAAATAATCCTATATGTGTTTCCCAGAAATTTACACGCCATATCATCAACATGGTATTGTCATACGTATTTCAGTTTTATTTGTTTATATTTCTGAGATGTGATATGGTAAATTTTTACAATATTTATATTGATCAGACTGTTGTCTTCATCTTTATTGTTTCTATTCATGACGTTTCGGTTGTTGGACGCCCCGGCCTTCTTCAGGGGATATAAGTTGGAATGTGGAACCGAACCCTTTATTTCGTCTACTTGAGTAGATTGTTCTAGTTCCACGTGCCATGCCTTTTCTGGATATCTCAATTTCCCTTTAGTAACTCATCTCTTCAAGTTTTTGTTCACCATCTTCTCTGGCCAGCCATTGAATTCAACACATCTTTGGGTCATTGGATTATTTGAACCAACGCCTTTATCCATTGGGCTATGTCTCTATCACGTATATCACCTGGTCGGGGAGTACAACGGCCTAAATGTGAATATGACAATAAAGATGCGGACAACAGTCCGATCTATATAAATAGTGTAAACACAGTTTTATTGTTCGCTGTATCTTATTCGTTAGTTGTACAGCAATGACTTCTAACATGAGTAAATAATTGAAAAATTTAACCATAGTAAATACAAAACTAAAATGAAAGGCTTCAAGAACACCAGAAGGCTGTAACATTAGGGAAGTGGAAAAATCAGGCGTGGCTGAGCACATATGGAGAGAGAAGGGAGATCACCGCCCTATGTGGGGTCAGGTTGAGATCAAAGACAAATAAAACCATTGGAAAATTCGTAAACTTAAAAAATCAGCACATATACTAGGCCACAAAAATCTCTTGAGCCGACCAAGCATAGAAATGAATACAATATGGGAACCAGTATTAAGTAATGAAAACAACGAAAATTGCAATATGAGCACTGGTAAAAAATGATTAATGAAGACATTAGGTTTATAATACCCAGAAATTCATACAGAGATATCCTCAAGGACATATGGCACAGTGGATAAAGGCGTTAGTTAGATCCAGTGACAGAACCCAAAATTGTGTGTTAAGGCAGTGGAGAACTTACAGTGGGAAATTAACAGGAGATAACTGACATCCATTAAACATGGCACGTGGAACTAGAACAGTCTACCCCAGTGAACGCAATAAAGGGTTCAGTTCGACATTCCAACCACCTGAAGAAGGCCGGAGCGTAGAGCGGCCGAAACGTTGTAATATGACGACAAAATTACGACAATAATTTGAATAATGTAAATAATGTACATAATACCCCATCTTAGAAATATAGAGAGATACTAAATTGAAAATGCTAAAAACAAACGGAATCTGATATCCCAGCAGTTACTAATGGCGTGGAATATGTCTACTGTTTCT
>OZ010595.1:96431289-96448789 GCA_963932145.1 Acanthosepion lycidas
AAATAGACACAGATTACAGAAAATTCAAAATCAGTCTTCAAACATATGTACTCTTTCTAGTTTTCAGCAAATTGGCAAGTGACAAATTTTTAACAATCACCTAATAAATTCATATCTGATTTCTTCTCTCGAATTGACAAATGTTTTATTGAACTTTCCATTGATTAGTTAGTTAATCATCCATCAAAATTTGAGCTGTATCTTTCAGAAAATATTTCATTTAAATGGTTCTGTTTTTTTCGTTTATTCAGGATTTGGTCTTAATTAGGAAAACCTATTATGCGATACAGGCACTTCACATTAGAATAAAGAAAAATGCCTACCAAAAGCTAAGCTCGGAATTAAAGAACAAAAAGGGTTAGAATAAAGTAAAGAAGTGCTAAAATATGACGACATATCAAGTCATCCCATAAGTTCTGTCCGAATTTTAACTTTTTGTTAAAATGAACGAAATTTAAAGAGTATTTTATAATGTCTAATGCAGCTGAACATTATTTTTATATTTAGATTTATTTAAACTGCTCAAATCTTATTTCAGCAAACAATAAAATTAAATTTTGTTTGAGTAAAACCCTGCTAACATGGAAATACCCAAGAATCATTTGAAGCACATAATGCTTTATGAGTTCAAGAAAGGAAACTCAGCAGCCGAAGCGGCTAGAAACATTCACTCAGTTTATGGAGAGGAATCTGTGAATGAAAGAACTTGAAGAAGATGCTTTGCAAAATTCAGAGGTGGAGATTTCACACTTGAAGATGAAGATCGAACCGGACGTCCAGTTGAGTTTTATGAAAAGCTTCTTGAAGCAGCCCTTGAAGAAAATCTTGCTTTACTAGTTGAGGAGTTGGCAGTGATTCTCAGTTCAAACAATACAACTGTTCATCGTCATCTTCAACAACTTGGAAAAGTTCCTAAACTTGGAAAATGGGTGCCTCATAAATTGACTGAAACAACCTCAAATCCCGAGTTGACATCCGCTCTTCTCTCCATTCTCGCCAACTTGTTTCAACATTTTAAAATAGACTTGTGACTGGCGAGGAAAAATGGATCTTTTATCGAAATGTTAAGCGTCATACCAGTGGCTTGGTAAAGGGGAAGTACCCCAGCCACAGCCGAGAATGGAACTTCATGGGCTTTCAATCTGGTGGGATCGCCAAGGAATAATCCGCTTTGAATTCTTACCACCTAGTGCAGAAATTTATGCTCAAACATACTGTAAGCAATTAGAGCGTTTGAACCAAGCTTTGAGGAAAAAAAGACCTGCTCTAATGAATCGAAAGGGGTGATGTTTCATCAGGACAATGCGCGACCACACACAGCAAGAATCACGTCACAAAAGAACGAAGAACTTGGTTGGGAGAAAATACCTCATCCACTTATTCTCCCGATCTTGCTCCTTCAGACTACCATTTGTTTCGTAGCTTACAGAATCATTTAGAAGAAACAGCTTTTGTAACACAGGAAGAGGTTAAAACTGACATTTGTGAGTTCTTCGAATCAAAGCCAAAAGAATTTTACAGTAATGGAATTAGTAAGCTTGTTACTAGATGGAAGGAAGTCATAGATAATCAGGGAAAATACATTGTTGATTGAATCTGTAATTAAATGTAACGTTTGGTCACTTGTTTTCTTTATTCAAATTCGTACAGAATTTATGGGGTGACCTGATATTAAACTGCTTAATGAGGCATTGGTACTGAAAAATTTTCTCAGAAGACAACGAAAAAGTTGTTCCGCTGATGCTAGAAATAACATGGACGAAACATGTAAGCAAGGATCAAGTTGCTATTTACATTATTCGGACTATTGTCCTCATCTTTGTCGCCATATTTATTATAACGTTTCGGTCGTTTTACGGTCCTGCCTTCTTCAGGTGTTTGGAATATCGAACTGAACCCTTTATTTCGTTCACTGGGGTAGACTGTTCTTGTTGAACGTGCAATATTTTAATGGATGTCAGTTAACAGTCATCTGTTAATTCCCCTCTCCATGTTCTCCACTGCTTTAACCGGGTATTGAACTCACACACTTTGGGTCACTGGATCTAACTAACAGATGTCACAGTGGATACAGACGGTTTCTTATATATAAAATACCAAGATGTAGTCGAGGGTATATTGACTATTACACAGGCATGACATGGTTATTGATAATGAGAGAAACGGCAAAAAAATTCTTGAAAAAACAAAGGAACAGAAATTAACTTCGAACATAATTTCAATCCTGATATACTGCATCTTAATCGGAACAAAACTTAAATACAATATAAAATTAAACAAATTGACCTTGGATGTTGAATTTAATATAATCTGAATATATACTAACTAAATAAAAATTATATGTATATAAAAATTTCTGACTGAAATGAAAGCACATGTTGAAAATGCATGAAATATCAATGCATATCTCAGCCAGTGTCAGACGCTTACTTCTTAAATTTGATTAATCTACGAAAATGTTATTAAAAATATGGGAATTTAGAGCTGCACTCTATCGGTCGGGCTCGTCCTGGGATCACTTTCACTCGAAGCGAGTAACATACGCCTAGACCAACAAGCCATTAGTCTTTCTTTCTTTCTTTTTTTCTATCTATCTATCTATCTATCTATCTATCTATCTATATATATATATATATATATATATATATATATATATATATATATATATATATATATATATATATATATGAATAATATGAAATGGACAAAGTCCGATGATTATTTTAAGATATATTTTTTGTTTATACGTTCTTTGTATAGATACAAATATGTAAGTAAATGCTCTGTATTAACAGCCTTTACCGGCCTGAATTTTTCGAAGAAATATGTGCCCTCCGACAGGTATCAAACCTGTATCCTATACGGAACCGTCATATAGCCTGACGTGCTTTTACCCATTGAGCCACAGAGGAGCGTTTCGGTTAGCAAAATCGATTTTACTGTATTTAAACAAAAATTCTCCAAGATTTTTTCTCGTACATTCATAACTGCTCGATGTAAACAAATGACGTCACACATTATGAAATGGACAAAGTTCTACAATTACTTTAAAAAATTTTATTTGCTAAGTGAAACATTCTTCTGTGTCTGAATCGGTAAAGCACGTCAGACTATAGGACGGTTCCGTATAGGATACAGGTTCAATTCCTGTCGGCGGACGCATATTTTCTTTGAAAATTTCTCGGACATTCAGGCCGGTACATGTCGTTAATACTGTTTATCATAAACAAAAAATTTACTTAAGTATTTGTATCTATAAAAAGAACGTATATACATAACAAATGACTTAAAATATATATATATAATCATACATTTATTTATTTATTTATATTTTTATTTTTATATATATATATATATATATATATATATATATATATATATATATATATATATATATATATAAAATAAACGCATATTTTATTGCTAAACATTCTTCAACCGAAACCAATATTCCCTTCTTGCGTGAGAATCGAATAATTTTTGATCAATCCCATATTTAATATTAGCTCAATAAGGTTTTTCTTATCCTAATTCCAAAATCCACTCCTAGCAATGTCTACTGCATAAGCGGTAACTATGCCCCCAAATGCAATAGTTTCTTTTCAAAGCTGCATAATTTTTCCCTGATTCAGTGTTACCGTTTGACTCAGAGACGACCTCCTCCTTCTCGAATATTTTACTGAATTAAACAGGAAATTGCTATCGATATCATGAATAGCATTTTATTGATTTGTTTCTGAAACAGAATGTTAATGTTTAATTAATAGCGGAGGTAATATATAGTATTACAAATAATCATGATTTGAGAAACATTGTGTTCTGGAATGGAGGATTTAAAGATATTTTTCTAATTCAATTAAGAAAATTAATATAAGGAATTGTTTGTGGATTACTGTGTACTGCTCCTGTAAATGTTGCCGATATATGTATGAATTCAATGAATATACAAGTTAGAAAATATTGTAAACAAATATATGTCTTGTCGTGGAGATATTTCAACCTTTACAGTGAGATAATCCTGGGGGGACGTAGAGGAAATACATTTGTTTATTATTGTCGTATACAATCTGACAGAAAACAAGTTATGCAAAGGACACAGTGTTGATAGCAGGCACGAAAGTAAACTACACGATTTCCCATGGAAGACATTAAAGGAAAGAGAGAACTGTCTATATTTCTGAGATGAGGTATTATGTACACTATTTACATTATCCGGACTATTGTCCTCATCTTTGTCGCCATATTTATTACAAGGTTTCGGCCTGTCAGTATATGTATATACATCTGAGATGAGGTATTATGTACACTATTTACGTTATTCGGACTATTGTCCTCATCTTTGTTGCCATATTTATCACAACGTTTCGGCCGTCGTACGCTCCGACCTTCTTCAAGTGATTGGAATGAACCCTTTATTTCGCTCACTGGGGTTCCACGTGCTATGTTTAATGGATATCAGTTATCAGTTATCTCCTGTTAATTTCCCTCTGAAACAAATCTACTACCTTCACCGGGTATTGTCAAGCACAACATGGTACAGTAGATAGAGGCGTTGGTTATATTCAGTGACAGGACTCAAAGAGTGTGAGGTCAATACCCTGTCAAGGCAGTGGAGAACTTTCAGAGGGAAAATTAACAGGAGATAACTGATAACTGACATCCATTAAACTTTGGCACATGGAACTAGAACAGTCTACCCCAGTGAGCAAAATAAAGGGTTCAGTTTGACATTCTAACCACCTGAAGAATTTCGTTGTAATAAATATGGCGACAAAGATGAGGACAATAGTGCGAATAATGGAAATAATGGAAAGAGAGACGAACTGAATAAGCATCAATTGTAACAAAACAAAAGTTATGCATGTTACCAAGCGAAACAGATCAAAGTCTGAACTTTGAATTCAAGATAACAAAATTAATCAAGGACGAAAATTTAAATATCTGGGAAAAGATTTAAAAGAGGATGGAATATATGAAACCGAAATTTGAAAATGCACTGGAAGAGAAAAATATGTCTTCTAAATGTTAAGCTTTGTATTAAGAAACAGATTTTTTTTTTAGGAAATGATGTAAAGATTAGTAATCTCTTATATAATATAGTCCCTCTTATATGTGTGAAGTCTGGACAATCTCCTCAATGATGAGAAAGAACACTGAGGCAACAGAAAAGTAATAGTATAGAAATATGTTGAGAATACCATGAACCGAACATGTGAGTAACAAGGAAGTTTTAAGAAAATTGGAATAGAAAACGACATTTTTATTAAAATCAGAAAGAAACTGTTGAAACTTCAATGACTTATGCGGAAAGTGTTATTCATCATGACGGTCGTCTTCGAGTATAGAATCCAAAGGTTAGCAGTGAATATTTCGAAGACAGTAGGAAAGCGTTGTTCAGGTGAGCAGTGGATATTTTGATAAAAGTAGCAGAGCATAATTTGTCCTTCTGTTTCACTTCGCCTGACAAGCTCGACTGGACATTCGGGTAGAGTGAACAAAATGGCCGCCTTTATACACGACAGATTGAATGTTCTACGTCTTTGGATTGGTTAACCTTCTCTTGTGAGTTAAGTCATTTGAGCTAACTCACTAGTTATATATATATATATATATATATATATATATATATATATATATATATATATATATACAAAAAACTGTAACAGAAAGAAGGCTTGGAAATTTGACACTCACATTACATATTGAAGGCAAGTGGGACTGAGCCAATGATTTAGTCCCCTACATAAGAATCATGTGTAAATGGATGATAGAACAGGTATTGGGGATATTTGTGAAAAGGAAATCTTTACTAAGAGGTACAAAGGATTAGAAGTTGTGCAGAGCCAATATTGTTCGCGCATTAAAGAGACAATAAGAAGAAAATGATTAAAAACCTATCTAGACATGATTGAGTTAGTGTGATGGTTATCTGGTAGAATTCACGCAGTTCGAGTTAGGCTACTAATATTGAATTACCACTAATAATCATGCATAGAGGCCTAGTGAAAAACATGCTATTGAGCTAAGGAAAGGATCGTTCGTATTGACAAAATGATAATGACTAAGGTCGACTAAGAGTATTGGTAAAAAGAATGAATCTACCTATTTCCGTTGCTATATATCTTGAGAATAACGCATTTTGCTGGACACGAAATATTTGGAAAATGATCCTGGAATAATATATATATATATATATATATATATATATATATATATATATATATATATATGAAAGTTTTAATCCTCCATGAGCTTCCGATCCTTATCTATTATTAATACATTAAATTCCAAATTTTATGAATGCGCATTTTTGGCTCAGACTGGTGACTTAGGAGTTTATTTATTCATTATGTTTAATTTCAGTAGGTTATCATTGTCGTTTTTATAGAAACTAGAACATCAAATATGAATATGTGTATAAAATTCAAAAAAAAATTTTGATTAAAAATAATAAAAAATAATTTTGAAAATAATCATTATTATTCTACTCGTGAAATGTAAAATTACGACAGAAAGTGTCTTCTTACGGCTAATAATAAAAAACTTTAATGGCTAAGTGTTCTAAAATATACCTCTGCAAATGCAATGTATACAAGCAATTCAATGTAAATACAACGAATAACATGTGTGTTTAATTTTAACAGATCCCCAAATGAGGCTCACGGCAGATAATGGATTAATAAACTATGAATATGTCATTTTCGTTTATGATCGATTTTATTACGATTCTTCTGTTAAGCTTGGAGAGTAAGTCCAATAGGTTTACAAAAACCTTGGTAAATTCCAGTAAGATATTTTACTCATTTCTATGATACATTGTTTCAGAGCTTAAACGAATAATTGGACAATTTTTCTGTTACACAGTGTATAGGAAAGGAGTCACTAAAAGTAAAATAAACAGAGAAAACTATAGTAGAACAGGTAAAGGGAAAAGGAGATGCCAATTGACGTTGACATGATTGAAAGTCATTGTTGACAGGTACGTAGAAAACTGGAAGTGAGATCAACAAGTGCGAATTGTAGGAGAAGACTGGATCTTACGGTTTCAGAATTGAAATTATGAGACATAGCTGTTAATTTAGTACTGCACTTAAATTAGTAAAGTGAATATACCAACGAGGAAAGCTCATCAAAAAATTACCATGAAAATATTAAAGGAAAAACAGAGAAAGCTATTTTACGGCCGTAGTATGGTGAAGACTTTATCTCAGGTCAGGACTGATAATATTGCAGATTCTTCTTTAGATTGTGTCAGAAATCTCTCTCTATATAGCAGAAGTGCCAGATCTGAAATTACAACGAAATTTACATGTATGTATGAATCGTAAGCTTCTTATAGTTTCTGGCGAGGAAAATTGTCTAGACTGACATAGTCAACAGACTTCCGTAATAACAGACTTCAATTTATCAATGGGAAACGTGAGACAAAGAAGGTGCAGTGAGTAGCTCTCCTGGAGGCTAGCATCAGCCATACTGATAGAAGGTAGAAATATTTTCTATTCATGAATTATATTATTTTATAAGTATTTTACTCAAAGAATCTTATTATTGAGATAATCTTCACTATTCGCTTTGGTCTCTGGAAATTAGTTTAATTCTTATATATAGATACGATTTTTCGTTTTTCGGAGGCAGAAGTTGTCGTCTCTATACGGATAGAAAACTCAACCAGTACCTGTTGAGACTGATTACTTAATAATTATAATTATTAGCAAATTCCTCTGTCATTCAAAACTCTTTTCAAAAGTAAATATAGATTTGGTGCAATGTGGTATAGTTTTTAACTATCTTTTTATTATCTGTGTTTTCATGTTATTCTCTCTCTTCATTCTTTACGTATTTTCAGATGAAATGATTACATTCATTTAGAGTGATAAGTAACGCATTTCCTGGATATGTTTAATAATAATCGTAGCCCTTATACGGAAACATTCGGCATTCATTGACCAAGCAGACTGTGTTCCACTCGGTTGAATTTTATAAACATTCTGAGCAAAATAGATTCCCCATATCCGCTGTTATTGTTATTTAAACTATTGATCGGAATTTCCTTTCTAACCTTTTCTTCAATGTAATGTGGAATTTCAACCTCTTGACTATGTAATTTGAATTAAATGTGGCATCCATCTTAGCTGTTGTTACTGTTGAAAAGCCTTAAATAATGGGGTTACTGTTATTTCATACAATTCTTTGTTTCTTATTGTGTTATATGATCCCATTTAAGACCTACAGGATTAATTCACTCGAGGCAATTTTTAATCATTAATCTTTGAAATCGGTTGAATATTGCTGAAAATTTAGATATTTATGAACCATGTTATATGAAAGTTTTGATCTAATGAGGCAATTTAAGAACATACCTTGAGTTATTCTTCCGTAGAAGTCAATGGGTTAACTACGAAGAGAAATTCTCAGCAATCTAATGACCTACAACATCTTTATTTAAAGTACAAATACAGCGAAGGAGAGAAACTAATAAGAGCAAAATTTAATAGTGACTTATTACTTTTTTATACTAATATTCACCCAATACATGACCCAAGAGCTACTCATGGTAGAGAGATTCTGTGTGGTGTTGTATCTCCGTAAGAAAAGGCAAAAATATAGTTCATGTGGCTATGTAAAATATATAACGTTTAATATGTGACTTGTATATATCAAGATTGTAGTAATCTGGAAAACATCCTGCTGGGAGAATATCCACAAAGTAGCAGCTCTTGCGAAGAAGATGTTTGGGTGGAACATACTTCTGACTAATGGAATACGATTATTATTATTAATAATCTTATTATTTGTGTATGTTATATATACAGCTTTGTATCATGTAGAGGCGGGTCCAAAGTTTGCTCTTTATTCCCTTTAGGAAAATTGTCATTTAAATGATAGCTCTTTCTTAGTATATGGGATGTTCCTGGTATGGGGATCATATAGGCAACTTGGATGTTGATGTTACATGGGGGACTGTTAGTAAAATTGTACATTCCTTTTCTAACGAAGCCCAGAGATCCGATTACTATTGGCACATTCTCAATCTTCCTTCCTCAAATCCTGTTAAACTCGAGCTCCAACTTCTCATATTTGGATAATTTCTCGATAATTTTCATACAGGTATTCCTCTCAGATGATATTGCTATGTCAATAAGCATACACTTACTGAACTTCTTGTCATTATTATTATTATTATTAATATTATTATTTCCTCCGATTTCTTGTGGGTACTTATTTCTTTCCGTGTCCCGACCAGAGATCTAAGGCCAGAAATGACATCATGGGCTTTTGCCACTGAGCAATTTTATATTAAAAAAAGAAGTACACGTATTTTACATCGATAACGACCTTCGTAAGTTGTGGGCTGTCCTCGTGAGATATTTAAAATATTGATATATTTATTTATTTAAATAAATAGAAAATCATTGCAAATAACATTGAGTTCATAAAAGTAAATGCTCATTTTATTTTACTATACACACTATCAGTCCTTCGTTCCATTGAAACCAATATTGACCTCTTGGGCGAGAATCAAATATGAAATGATCAATCCAATATTTAATATTAGCTCAATAAGTCTTTTCTTGCCGTAATCCCAAAATCCACTCCCAGCAATGTATAATGCATAAGCGGTAACTATACCCGCTGTCTTTCTTCAGAAATCCTGAAAATTCTATAGTTCCTTGTCAGAGCAACATCTTTCTTCCATGGCACAAGGTTACAGTTTGTCTCAAAGACGACTTCCTCTCCCTGAAATGTTTGTCTGAATGAACGGAAAATTTCTTTGTTAAAATGTTGTAGAGGGGAAGTTTCGAAGAGAATAGGTGTTACAAAGAATGTTTTGCTCGCAACTGGTGGAAGACAGCTACAATTTTGGTGGATATAAAATAAGAAAGGAAGGGTTAGAGCACTTAATACTCACGGGTACATTAGAAGCAATAGAAACAGATGAAAATAGTCGATTAACAAGTTGACAAATCAGAGGTACTCAATGAAGGAAAGAGTACATCAAAGTGAATTATAAAGATTTTTCCCATATACAATATTCGATGGCTATTCACCCAGATTATATAAACCATTAATTATTAAAAAAAAAACAAAACATATCAGTTTAAAAGAAGCCACTGAAAAACAAAATATTTATGCATTTAAAAATGAACACATACAATTTCTAAATCTATTAAATCAGGAAATAAAAAGGAAACTCTTTCATCGCGATAAATTCATACCCGTAGAGCAAGAATAAAATTTTCTTGTATTTTTCCACATGTTTCTTTTTTCATTTTTTTTTTTTTTTTTTTACATTTTTATATATTTTCGTTATTACATATTTTAATCTTTTTACATTTGTATTATGTGATCTTACCCATAATAATAATAATGGATTATTTCATACTTAATAAATAGAGCGCCTCGGGAGTAGGCAAAGAGTCAGTCGCTCAAGTTTTGACTTGAGCAACTGTTCGGTTGTACTCTCTTCATACGGACGGGAGGAACCCGAAGAAGGCTACGCCGAAGGGCGGAGTCTCCTTCGGGGAGGTAGACCGGCCCTGAACCCGTTTATACGGGTTCAATGGGCATATTTTGGGCCGAGCCCACGGGCTCAGAATACGCACGTTAAAAAGGTCTTGTGCCACATGACACCCTCGTGGTGGGGTGACTGAATATGGTCAGTCGCTCAAGTTTTGACTTGAACAACTGTTCAGTTGATCTCTCAGCCTTCGGACGGGAGGAACCCGAAGGAGGTTACGCCTAAAGGGCGGAGTCTCCTTCGGGGAGGTAGACCGTCCCTGAACCCGTTTATACGCGTTCAATGGGCATATTTTTTGGTCGAGCCCACGGGCTCGGAATGCCCACGTTAAAAAGGCCTTGTGCCACATGACGCCCTGGTTGTGACTGAATATCGTCAGTCGCTCACTTTCTGAGCGACTGTTCGGTTGAACTCTCTACCTTCGGGCGGAGAGGAACCCGAACGAGCCTACGCCAAGGGCGGAGTCTCCTTCGGAGAGGTAAACTTGCCCTGAGCCCGTTTATACGGGTTCAATGGGCATATTTTTAGCCGAGCCCACGTACTCGGAGTGCCCACGTTAAAAAGGCCATGTGCCACATGACACCCTCGTTGGAGGGGGGGTGACTGAATATCGTCAGTCGCTCACTTTCTGAACGACTGTTCGGTTGTGCTCTCTTCCTACGGACGGGAGGAACCCGAACGAGGCTACGCTGAAGGGCGGAATCTCCTTCGGGGAGGTAAACCGGCCCTGAACCCGTTTATACGGGTTCAATGGACATATTTTTGGCCGAGCTCACAGGCTCGGAGTGCCCACGTTAAAAAGGCCTTGTGCCACATGACACCTTCCTGAGCGACTGTTCAGTTGAACTCACTCCCTTCGGGCGGAGAGGAACCCGAACGAGGCTACGCCAAAGGGCGGAGTCTCGTTCGGGGAGGTAAACCGGCACTGAACCCGTTTATACGGGTGCAATGGACATATTTTTGGACCGAGACCACGGGCTTGGAGAACCCACAATAAATAACCGACCTTGTGGTGGGTGGGAGACTGAATATCGTCAGTCGCTCACTTCTGAACCGACTCTTCGGTTGAACTCTCTAACTTCGGGCGGGGAGGAACCCGAACGAAGCTACGCCGAGTGGCGGAGTCTCGTTCGGGGAGGAAAACCGGACCTGAGCCCATATACACGGGTTCAATGGGCATATTTTGAGGCTAAGCCGACGGGCTCGGAGAACACACAATAAATAACCGACCTTGTTTCACATGCTGCCCCCGTGTGGGGTGGTGACTAAATATCGTCAGTCGTTCACTTCTGAACCGGCGATTCGGTTGAACTCACTGCCTTGGGGCGGGGAGGAACTCGAAGCAGGCAACGCCGAGGAGCGGAGTCTCTTTCGGGGAGGTAAAGCGGCCTTGAACCCGTTTCTACGGGTTCAATTGGCATGTTTTTGGGCTGAGCCCACGGGCTCGGAAATCCAACGTTAAAAACGGCCCTATGCCACATGACGCTGCAGTGTGTGTTTGGGGGATGAGTGAATATCGTCAGTGTATCAACTCCTGACCGACTGTTCGGTTGAACTCACTGTCTTCGGGCGGGGAGGAACTCGAAGGAGGCTACGCCGACATGCGGATTCACTTTCGGGAAGGTATACTGGCCCTGAACCCGTTTATACGGGTTCAATGGGCATATTTTTGGGCAGAGCCAACGGGCTCGATGACCCAATTTAAAAACGCCCTTGTGCCATATGATGCCCCAGTGGGTGGTGGTTGGTGACTGAATATCGTCAGTCCTTCAAGTCCTGACTGGCTGTTCGGTTGAACTCTCTGCCTTATACGGGTTCAATGGACATATTTTCTTGACGGGCACAAGGGCACGGAGATCCCACATTAAATAACCGGCATTGTGTCACATGATTCCCTAGTGGCGGGGGGTAACTGAGTATCGTCAGTGTTTCAACTCTAGACCAGCTCTGCGGTTGAACTCTCTGCCTTCATGCGGGGAGGAACCCAAAGAAGGCTACGCCGAAGGGCGGATTCTCTTTCGGGGAGATAAACCGACCCAGAACTCGTTTATAAGGGATCAATGGGCATATTTTTCGGCCGAACCCACGGTCTCGGAGATCCCAAATTAAAAAAAACGGACATGTGCCACATGATTCCCCAGTGGAGGAGTGATTGAATAACGTCAGTCGTTCACCTCTCGACCGGCTGAGCGGTTGAACTCACTGTCTTCGGGCGGGGTGGAACCCGAAGAAGGCTACGCCGAAAGACGGAGTCTCTTTCCAGGAGGTAAACCGACCCTGAACCCATTTATACGGGTTCCATGGGCATATTTTTGGCCCGAGCCCACGGGCTCGGAGATCCCACGGGCTCGGAGATCCCACGGGCTCGGAGATCCCACGTTAAAAAACCGGCCTTGTTCTACATGATGCCCTAGTGGGGGGGGGGGTGACTGAAAATCGTCAGTCAGTCGTTAGGGCGGGGAGGAACCCGAACGAGGCTACGCCGAAGGGCGGATTCTCTATCGGTGAGGTAATCCGACCCTGAACCCATTCATACCGGTTCAATGGGCGGAGTCTGTTTCGGGGAGGTAAACCGACCCTGAACCCGTTGATACGCGTTCAATGGGTTTTTTGTGCCGAGCCCACTTGCTCGGAGATCTTACGTTAAAAAACGGGCCTTGTGCCACATGCTGCCCCAGTGGTGGCGTGACTGAATATAGGCAGTCAGTCGTTCACGACCAGCTGTTCGGTTGAACTCTCTGTTTTCCGGCGGTAAGGAACCCGAAAGAGGCTACGCCGAATGGCGGAGTCTCTTTCGGGGAGGTAACCGACCCTGAACCCGTTTATATTATACCATTTATTTTTAGCCGAGCCCACGGGCTCTGAGATCCCACGTTAAAAACCAGGCCTTGTGCCACATGAGGCCCTAGTTGGGGGGTGACTGCATATCGTCAGTCAGTCGTTCAAGACCGGCTGGTTTGTTGAACTCTCTGCCGACGGGCGGGTAGGAACCCGAACGAGGCTACGCCGAAGGGCGGATTCTCTTTCGGGGAGGTTAACCGACCCTGAACCCGTTTATACAGGTTCAATGGGCATGTTTTTCGGCTGAGTCCACGGGCTCGGAGATCTTATGTTAAAAAACCGGCTTGTGCCACATGATGCCCCAGTGGGCTGGGTGACTGAATATCGTCAGTCAGTCGTTCAAGTCTTGACCGGCGAACTCTCTGCCTTCGGTTGGAAAGGAACCCGAAGGAGGCTACGCTGAAGGGCGGATTATCTTTCGGTTTGGTAAACCGACCCTGAACCCATTTATGCAGTTTCAATGGGCATATTTTGGGCCGAAACCACTGGCCCGGAGATCCCACGTTAAACCGGCCTTGTGCCACATGATGCCCACCTGGGGGTGACTAAATATAGTCAGTCCTTCATGTCTCGACCCGCTGATCGGTTGAACACTTTGCCTTCGGGCGGCGAGGTACTCGAAAGAGGCTATGAAGAAGGGCGGATTCTCTTTCGGGGAGGTAAACCGACCCTGAACGCGTTTATATGAGATCAATGGGCATATTTTTGGCCTAGCCCACGGGCTGGGAGACCCCACGTTAAACCGGCCTTGTGCCACATGATGCTCTCGTTGGGGGGTGACTGAATATCTTCAGTTGTTCGAGTCAAGAGCCGAGTCAGTGTCTGTTCAAAACAGAGTCGCGTTCAGACAATTACTGCAAGACATTGGAATAGTGATACTGGTCGAGACCACACTGTTCTCTCTACTAAACCTGATTGTTCACACTAACACTTCTTCTCTATATATTTTCCTGTTTGTAATTTATCTGTGTTATTTCATACCTGTGTTCGAGTTCTTCTTTATTGGTTCTTCTTTCGACTATCACCGTGGTACTAGGAACCGAACCATATCAATTTGCTCACTTTCCTTGTTAGGCGTAAAGTAAGTCTCGCATGGCAGTATGGGTAATTTTTTTTAATATTTTCTCTGCAATTTTAGTAATTTTAATTCTTCCTCGAGAGTTTTTTTTTAATCAGTTATTTCTGTGCTTAACTTTGATGTTTCGTGATGGTTTTTGTGATAATGGTTTTTATCTTCTGTGGGTCCGTATTGTTTGTGGTAATGTCAACCCAGGCTAATGAATACCTACGTATCTATTTGAGAAGGCATTAGTTCAAGTCACTAGTAATGTTTGTGTTATTTGAATCCAAGTTGATGTGTGCATTTGTACCTTTCTGCTTTTCTCAATAAAGAAACACTATACAAAAAACCTATTGACGGTTAGCGGACGTGTTACGACGTACCCTTATTCTTTATTGAATTTATTATGTGCGTATATCATCCATGACCGCGAAATGTGGAGAAAACATTACCCAGAGAGCGACACTTGTGATAGTACAGTCGAACTAATAAAACTGAGAGCATTCTAAGAAACGTTTTCTCATGTTATGTTGGCATTAGGTTAATATCATTTGGTTACTCAAACTGGGATTATGGAAATTCTACTACTGTGTGTCTACTCAAGCAAATTAGAACCTTTATCTTGTTCTATGTCTCTTTAACTGTTTTCCCAAATGTCTCTCTGAATATTTCCTCCATGTCTGTTGGTGCATCCAACTTGCCGGAATTGTCGGGTTCGGGCGTGCCATTATTCAATTTCTGACCTTTGTATACGGCTTTGTGCAATTGAAGTTACACACACAAAGACTATCGTCTTTATCTTGCACATGAAATTTTTCTCACTCGTATGCATTCCAGTGAATAAAACTAGGCAAGTTAGCCAGGTACGGAATATAATTTACCGATTAAAAAAAAAAAGAAATTCTACTTGACCTAATCATCTACATTGCATAATATCCGTTATTGTACGTAATTGGGTTACAATAAAATTTGTATTTTATATGAATACTACCTAATGAAAATTGAGATGTAGCAGATTGAGGTCCGTGTCGTACATTCGGGGGTATCATAGATTAAGAGTGAGGGCACGAAATTGACCTAATTATGCCTCTCCAAATATTCCTTTAATTGATTATATTTAAATTAGCATTAATGAAGGAATTTAGCGTCGCCTTTATTTTGATCTGAAATCAAGATTTTCGTTCTTATAAACTAGTTGCCTTACTAAAGATAGAGATCCCAGATCATGTCTTATGAATGAGGGGAAAAGATATAAATTCATGCCATTACCAAAGGTATATGCATGAAGTGAGCGCAGCTGCTCCTGAACTCGCCTTGTGGAATTCATTTTACTTGGCGAGGACATTAAACCTTCTTCTTCTTCTTCTTCTTCTTCTTCTTTCATCAGGGCGTGGACGATAATGGCTAATCACACAGTTCTGTCCTTTGTACCCTGTAGAAAAGTTCGTCTTGTTGCTATTTTTCCCAATCCCTCACAGTCATCAAATTAAGCAGGGTCGGTTATTCGCCGCTTTCTTCCGTCTCTCTTGCTTTCAGTATAACCTACGAATGTCAAATTTCCAAACCTTCTTTCTTCGTTACGTGCCCGGGAAATTTAAACTGCCGCTTTCTAATTCTAAGTATAAGAGTTTTTTATTCCATTTTCTTTAAATCATCTCTTCCTTTAATAATTGTGATTAGCTTCATTTATCCCTCTTCTTCATCTGTGAGGAGCATTCACTGGTAACATTGTACTGGCAGCGTATATGTTTTCTCTTTTTCGTACTCTTTTTTTCTTTATAATATTTTTCCTGTTTTTTATTACTGTGCTTAGCTTTTGAGTTTCATCTTCCGCTATTTGAAAGCATGTTCGGATTGTGGTGTTGTATTTTCTATTCTTTTTTTAATACAATTTCTAGATATTTACAATTTTTTACTGGCTTGATACTGGCATCTTCGATTCGTACCGCGCATCTTATACTGTTCTTTTTCTTTCACTCACACGAGGTGGAGGGTCACAGAGACACAGTTTATTCGGGTATCTGGGAAAGACAACGGTTAATCTTAGATGTTGAACAAGTTAAGTTTGTAGCGATCGGGGAACCATCCTCTTGGGAGTCGGTTCCACAAAGCAGGGAAAGGGCGACAGATTAAGAGACGCAGTTTATATGGATAGATGCGGAAGATAACGATTAACCCTGGATTGGAACAGTTTAAGATTGTAGTGATCGGGGAAGCATCCTCTTGGGAGTAGGTTCCACAAATCAGATAGAGGACTGCAGAGAAAGAGACAGTTCATGCGGATAGGAGCGGATGATAATGATTAACCCTAGACCTGAACAGGTTAAAATTGTAATGATCGAGGAAGCATCCCCTTGGGAGTCGATTCCACAAAGCAAGAGTAAGAGACACAGTTTATGCCGATAGGTGGGGAAGATAATGGTTAACCCTAGACAGGTTAAGCTTGTAGCGATCGGTGCCACATCATCTTGACAGACGGTTCCACATAGCAGGGAGTGGGCGACAGATTAAGAGACGGAGTTTCTGCGGATAGGTGGGGAAGATAACGGTTAACCCTGGCCTTGAATAGATTAAGATTGTAGTTAACGAGGAACATTCTCTTGGAAGTCGAGCAGCTTCTGACCATATATATTAACCGCAATGCAATTTTGACCGGATCTGGCTCTTGTACAGATAGAGCGTAGTAGTAGGAGTCGGAGTAGGAGCTACAAAGAACGAATCATCTTTCTCCAGTATCTTTAGAGAAGGATCGTGTGTACGAATTCCACTTGATGTCTCAGCTGAATTTATGTCCCAAAAATCAATCAAGACAAAGGGTCTCGTTGAAGGAATCTCCGCTCATCTGGTTTGGTGATAATTCTGGGTTCAATTGACGATGAAGGAACATAAATAGTTTGGTTTTCGGGGTAGTGAAAGTAACCGGCCAGACATAGATTGTTAGAGGAGAGCACAGTAGCTAATCTCTGGTTGTCTGTGTTTGTCATTTCTCTACAATAATTTTTGTATGACTGTGCATTCCAATCGTGTTACGATATCTAATTTTCTCACTATTGCATCATTGTAAATGTTGAATATGTCCG